>JALPQI010001471.1:0-139321 GCA_025490895.1 Thaumatotibia leucotreta
ATCTGTGAAGGTCGTTAAACTCAAAAGAAAATTAAAAAGTTGTTCGAACAGTAAAGGACAAAGGACTCTTAACAGTTTTGTTGCCAGTAAAAAAAGAAGATGTTCAAAAGTATTGAATTCGTTGCGCAACAGTTTTAAAAATATGTCATTAGATGGTGATAACAGACCAATTAAATTGATTGAAAATTATAAGACTTCCGCTAATAGTAAGTCAAAACATTTGTTAAGCATTTTTAAATTGGCTAATGAAAGTGTCCACGGAAGTGATTTGTCTGACATAGTAGATGATATAGTGGCCAAAGCGCCCATCGTCAAAACCGCCATACTAGATGAGAATATGGTAAAGCTCATCTTTAATAAACATTCGACTCCTAGGAAATCAGTCTCCAGGAAAAGTGCCTTAATAGATCTAAATTACCATTGCTCTACGCCACAACGCCATTTAACTAAGGATAATTCTACTTCAGAAATAAACGGTAATGTGAATATGAGTTATTTCTTTGACAAGTTCTCGGAACACCGCGACGCGTTTGAACTTTCGCTGGAAAACCTCGACTATAAACATTCTATTAGAGATGTTTATGAAGTTTGTGACTGAGGTATTGTTTTATCATGTTTTGTAAACACGGAAAAAATACACTTATAATTTATGTGATGTGTTTTTATCTTCTTTTCAAAAACGTATCATTGTCCCCTTACCTATATAGGTACATGGTAGGTACATACCGGATCTTTGCCTCGGTTTGCTAAGGAGTTTAGTAAGTTACAAGCATAAAAAAAAATCATGACTGCTCGGAGGATTTGTGGTCGAGATCCCTTAGAGGTATACGTTTGTCTCTATGTCTAGTACGTCGGTAATGTAGGTTCCTACTGTTTATTTTTTACATTTGGAATCGTTCAAAAGTCATTTGATACCTAATATTTGGCTGACTTTTGACCGTCACTTGATTTTTGAGACTGAAGTCATATATAATTATGAACTTGAACTACACTCTGGGCAAGTAAAGTTTCTACTTCGATTTCGCATGAAGTTACACAATAGTTGTACAATAATAGTTATTATCACATAAAATGAAAAGACACATCGTGAAGAAGTGAACTTCTTAGAAAAGCCATGAACAAATTGGCTATTTTCAACTTGAATAAATATTTTATGACAGGAAGACTGCGGGAATGGCGCATATTCTGATTTATGAATATTGTTGAGCAATCACGTGATATCGTTTCGTCCCCCCCTGACCCATCATGAATATTCGCGATATTTTGTTGACCGGGGGGTGCGAAAAATATCAAAATATCACACGATTTTTGAACGAGCTCTTTTGCTTAATGGCTTTGATCCGATATAAGCTCGAAATTTTGTGCAAAGTGTAGGCGGTTTTGTTCAAACAATAATATTATAATGAAGCTTATGTAAGTATTTTTGTGGGACAATTTATTAAATTGTTTTTTTTTTACTTGTATTTTGTAAGGGCCTAGCCTTATACCAGATTGCATATACCCGAGACATTGAAGGGATAACTGGAGTGGCCGAGTGGTAGGTATCAGCCGCGAAAGCTGAGGATGTGGGTCCAAATCCCACCTCCGGCCTTGGTAAACTTCGATATTGGTAATATGACACCTAAAATTTAAATATAAGTAGGTAAGGACTTACTCCTTCTACCTACCTAATAATATGAAACGTTGGAGGGTCTAAACAATCGACTGGTTTCGTCTTTGCTATTACTTTTCTTAATACAAGTTTGAAATGTTTAGAAATATTTTGTTGGGATCAAATCGCAGCTTTAATAATAAACCGTCATAACTCAAAATTGTCAAAAAATTAGTTATTGTACTAAAACGCAACATTTTCGATAGCTTTACCTGGTCTCTTTCTCAGACCCGCCAAAATAGCGTTAATGAGAGAGATGGCATGAGTTGCTACGTTTAAATCACGCGATTCAATTTGTGCTAAAGAGGCTAACTTCAATTATGATCCGATACATGAATAGGATGCTCATGATGAGAGACATTTCGATATATCGCCTTACTGTATGAAAGATGAGTAAAGTTTATTTTAGAGTTTGTATTAAAAAATAGGTAAATTCGAAGTTAACGCGTTTTATGACAAAATATTTATTGGAACTAAATGATACATTTCAGATTATGTCGTTTTAACAGTAACAACTGTAATTTTTTTTGATTTGTGCTAATATATTAAACTAATAAATTTTTTTTTTATCATAAAACCGCATATTTCCGCAAGGGTTTTTTCTAAGCTCAATTTACTATATTTATCACACTGATTTTGTTTTAGTTTGAACGTAATATTCAAATAGACACTATGAACAATGCAATTAATATAATATTATTACACATTAACACAATATAGTAAAAATAAAACAAATTGACCAATTTCTCAAACTTTAAACTCGATTTCTCAAAATTCACGTTTTTTGAGTTATGACGGTTTATTTTTAAAGCTGCGAAATGTAGTAACTGTGACAGTCGCCGTCGGTCGGTGACAGTGGTGTGACAATATTCTTTAGTATCTATTATAAAAATGGCCGGAAATAAATTCAATGCCGAGTTCTACAGTGCCGTGTACAGTGGCGTTCAGAATTTCATGGACAATTTATGAATGAATTCATTCATAGACTGTCCATGCAATTTTGAAATTAATGAGGACATTGGTGTCAATTTCCTATCGGATGAAAAAGTGACTAACTTGGTCCTATGTCCTAAAATAGTATAATAATAATAAAATATAATATTTTAGCCTATATAGTGTCCCACTGCTGGGCACAGGCCTCCTCTCATATATGAGAGGGATTGGGCTATAGTCCCCACGCTGGCCCTAAGCGGGTTGGGAACTTCACATACACCTTTGAATTTCTTCGCGGATGTATGCAGGTTTCCTCACGATGTTTTCCTTCACCGAAAGCTAATGGTAAATAGCGTCTGATATTCCGTACATAAGTTTCGGAAAAACTCATTGGTACGAGCCAGGATTTGACACCCGACCTCAGGATTGAAAGTCAAACGTCTAAACCAGTGAGCTAACACCGCTTAAAATAGTATATTATGATACAAATGCCTAAAAAATTTAGTTCTAAACGAGCGGAGATAAATTAAAGTACGACTGTAAGTGTACCGACCAAAGACCGAAGTGCTTGAAATCGACACGAGTTACGAATTTCCTTTTCGCACGTGTATCGTACGACGTTTTTCAGTACATACGAGTATAGTATTCCGATGATTTCGACCTGACGTTAAATGAACCACTTTTCGCTTTAGCACATAAAAAAAGACCCATCTGTACTGAAAAAATAATTATAGGTATAACGTTTAAAATGCAAACTTATTGTATACTGAAACTTCACGTCGATGCCGAATTCAAGGTTTTCTAAGGGCGATCGAACCGTAAAATGCTACGAGAGAGTCCAAATCCTTTTGACCTCCTCCCCGTGCGAGAAAAGGAGGCGCGGGCGGTTTGTTCACCCTTATTTCGTGAGTTCTCGCAGATCATCGGAGAGATTCGGGAGGCTGCGTCATACAGCGCGCGCGCGAACCCGGGCGCTTCGTCATTGCGACGGAGGTTGTCGTGTGTCGGCACTGGTCCGTGCAAGCGCTCGCTCCGTACCGCACCGCCGCGTCTCGTCTCCGTGCGTCTGTCGTCCCGCGAGACGTGAGTCGCAACCTCACTCCACTGTCCGTCCGCGCCCGGAAAGGGTCTCTGGCTTGTATACCGGTCATCCTCATCGAGCCCGCGCCACCAGCACCGTCAGAACTTAGGTACCGGTGCGGGAATCCGCGCAGTGCATGTGCTCGTGTAGTCCTTAGCTCTGTGACCACGCTCCCCGGGACCGACGATTGTGGCGCGATGTAAAGAAGCCGCGACCGCGAATTATGTGTAAGTGGGTGCGTTGCGTATGACGATTCCCCGCATAGCGATTGTCGTTCGCCGGTAACGATTTTCCGCAAGCAAACAGCTCAAGCGAGTCTCATTCGGAATAAAAATGAATGAATTACGAAGCTACCCGCCCCTGGGGAGCTGCGGTTGTATTTTAACCTCTACTGGGAGTGGATAAATTCGCGCACGTGTACTGGTAACTCGAGAGCACCTACAATGAATTTTCTCAGGCGCCTTCATTTGCCCGAATTAATTCGAAAGAACCATAAATATTACAGCTTTATTAACTCCGCTCACAGTAGGGGAGACTACCTCTTCGATAAGGTACCATTAATGCCAATGTAACAGGTGTGTCAATTTGTTAACCATAAACTTGCCGATCTAATAGATGCACCAATTCGTGGTTACATTGATATGAGGTACCGACTATGAAATGCTATATTTAATTTTTATTGCATAATTATTGATTTATCTACACAATTTATATTAACTTTGTATTGAAAATTATTCAGCCTTATTGTCACAAATTATTTGTATTTTCCCGAAAACCTTTCATATAAGAATCACGTAGAAATACTTATTTAGCATATTTGTGACTATAAGACTTTAAATTAAGTTAGCTATCTTCAAATGAAAATGTGTAGATATCAGGACCATTATTAATAGGCTACAGAAAAGATCTAAGTATGAATAAAATAACACCAATCCACCAATATCGACATATATATCGACAAGTTAATTGAAACTATGGATGCAAGTAATAACTACATAATTACTTACATGAATTTAGAATAAATATAATAATACATTAGATTTCTTAAATTAAATGACAATCACAAACTGTACTACCTGTGTCATACTTAGATATTTTTATCTTTATAGTAATGCCTATAATTAATATAGTATGTAAAAACAGATATTTCTACAACGTTTTATATATTTTTTGGTGTAAAAGCCTTTGTTCACTGCTTACGTAACGCTACGACTGCTTACAGATTATTCGCAAACGATCCGCGATATAATTACATTTTATTAATTAACCGTGTCGTACTATACTTGCGGCTTACGAGGAGAGTATTTACTTAATACATACACTCCTAAATTTTGTCGTATATATGTGTACATATGATATGTGTTAATGCCAAGTAAGTAGAATAATATATTATTTATTGCTATAAAATCACGATTATCGACACGTACAACATTTAGTCCATTTACGAAAGCAAATTTCAATAAAGACGATTTTTAGGTTAAGTAATTGCTATTCCTCGGAAGCTTTCTGAAGAGGTTTTGTCATGGTTTATTCGTACGAGTATAAAGATGATTCGTATATCATTCGAAAGCGTAGTGCGTAGCTTGCATATACCTTATTTTATTATATTAGCCTTGTCTATAACTCAGGTTATGATAGGTTAGCTGTGCAATTCTCAAAAAGTTTGAACATTTGGATCACGTCTTAGATTTTGATAAAAATTGCTGTTAGGTTGTTACCGAAAATGTATAGGAATCTGGTAACAAAAAAGGAAACTCCCACACAAACTTCCTGGAATATTTTGGAAAATGTGGTGGATCTTGCTCAGAATCATTGACTCTATCAGCCTCTATCATGCCTCTATCAAAATCTAAGACGTGATCCAAATATACAAACTTTTTGAGAAATGCTCAGCTATCCTCTTGAAAATAATTTACTACACGATTAAACCAAATAATAGGAACAATAGAGGTAGAGCTCTAAATCGTGTCCTTTCACATTAAACTTTGAGGATGAAGCTATGAAGATGCAAAGCTTTTACCACTTTTTATAATTACCGCGACATCTCTGCTGGGCATCACAAATTTAAAACGAATGAATGACTAAACGTTGCGGCTTCTAATCTTACGAATACAATTGTCACCACTTCAACTCTTACCGTGAGCGACTTAAAAGTCGACTAAGGGATGGAAAGTGTCACTGACCATTATTTTATTGAATATTGATAATGAGCAGCAGCATCAGTATAGTGGACATATTACTGCAATCGCCAACCCCCTTGCCCAGCATTTAGGCTACTTACATCCTAATGCGTCCACACGCGCAGGTAATGGGAGAAATCCATCAATGAACTAAAATGGGCCGATGATGATAGACGGAAAAGCGGGCGACAAACCACATACTTTTGTGGGAAAACGTGGGTCTCCAGTTCCAGGATGGATCTTAATTCGGAACATCAAATCACAATAAATATCAATACAGGGATACATTTCAAACTTGGATTTCTTTTACGTCGGATTGCATTGCACTCAGCGTGCGTTAGTTTTTTTATCTATCAGTGTATTTATATACAGGGTGGTTAAAAAATAAGTTATTTCCATTTCCAGTGCTTAAATTCAAATCAAATTCAAAAAGGATGTATCGATAAAATACCAAATTTCAAATAATAAAATCGAATCGATATAGTTAGGTAGCTACACATTAACCAGGAGGTCTTAACTTAGCTTACTATATATATATTATAGTACTTTTGTGTCACTACTACATTTACGGTACTCACAGTTAGCTTCTTCGAATCCTGTTTCAAACAATCTTTTACGAACATTTTTAATTTTTTTTTGTATGCAGCTTTCTAAATTATGGGACCGTCGTCAATGTAAAGCTTGTCCCAGAAAAAAATGTCGTTGGTTTAATTAAACAGAGGTTATAGCTTGTTATTGGTCAGGTTTAAATCGGAAGGGCTGTGGCTGGGTTATACGTTAAAAGTATATCGGTTTTTTATTTAATATTCGAAAAAAGTTAGTCGCATTCATATTCCGAAAGATGTCGTCTCGTCAAAAAAAACTTCATGAGCAAATATTGTACAAATATGTTAGAAATCAAGGTAATTCAGCGAATAAAGTGGCGGCCGAACTAAATACGTCTGTAAGAACTGTCCAAAGGGTGCTGAAACGATATAGAGAGACTGTCTGTATTCGACGACTGCCTGGAAGTGGTCGGAAAACAGGGTTTGTTAAAAAAAATATCGAGTAGAGTATCATAGGTGCTTTGCTTAAACACCCGAGACTATCTGTAAGAGATTAAGCTGAAAATTTTAAAACATCTAAATCAACTGTGCAACGGGTAAAGAAAAACAGTTCTATAAAGTCTTTCAAGCAAACAAAGTGGCCTAAAAGAAATGCAAAACAGGAAACTGACGCTAAAACAAGATTGAGAAAACTCTATTAAAAATTAACGACAATAAAGTTCTGCATGTTGATGGATGACGAGACATATTGCAAGCTTGACTTTAAATCACTGCCAGGACACCACTATTATTCGGGAACTGATAGAAAAACTATCGATGACGTGTACAAGGTAATAAAAACAGATAAATTTGCGAAGAAAGTTCTCGTGTGGCTAGTGATATGTTCATGTGGCAAACGTAGCACTCCATACTTTGTTAACGGAACTATGAACTAAATTATATACCTAAAAGAGTGTATGGAAAAGCGATTGTTGCCGTTCATAAAGCGACACAATAAGCCCGTTCTCTTTTGGCCTGATCTGGCTTCGTGCCACTATACCAAAAAAGTCATGAAGTGGTACAAAGACAATACCGTCGAATTTGTAGAAAAACACCAGATTCTCGTATGAAGTAGAAGCTCTTAAAGTATAAAAATAACGCCACATCGGTGGAAAACTTCAAGAGAAAATGGAATGAAGCTTCAAAATTAATAACAGACACTGTACAAAACCTGATGGCCGGTATCAAGAGAAATATACGAATTTTCTGGATGATCAAAAATATAACAAAAATCTCGTACCTTTTCTTCTTTTTCGAATAAACCGTTACGAAAAAAAATTACTTAACTGTATTTACGATTGCATACAAACTAATTAGCGATATATTTTTCTGGGACAAGCTTTATCTGGCCATTCTTCTCGTCTTCCTTAAGATATCCTTGACTTATGGATAATATCTTTACTAGTTTCTGGCGCTGACTTTGCTGCATGTAACTATGCCAAAGAGACTAAAAATAGTATAATATTATCTAATTTATTAAAAATCCATAGAAAATCCACATAATAACGGGTTGGCTTAATTTTATAATTATAGTTATTCATAAACTAGAGTATATTAGACATTGTATGAAAATAAATGAACACAGCATATGGAGTTCTCACCTCCGATTTATTTAACTGTCTGCTAACCCTAAATGTCATGCTTTGGACAACGTTTCAGTAAATTTTCGGAAGTATCTTTTTCTCTTCTCACTAGGTTTAGGTAATTATTTTGGTATATTGCATTTGGATCAATGAAAAGGCATCCTTTAGAATATTAATTTACGTAGTAGGCAATAAAAATCTCATACGAATCGAGTTTTAGAGACGTTTAAAGACTTGCATGTTTCGGTAAATATGTATGCAATGTCGGCTTTCACTTATTTTAGCCAGCCGTGGCAAAGCTACTAAATGTTGTCAACCCTCCATTACACGACATGTTATTAAGTCTCAGGCAACAAAAACATTTTTAAATACTTTTGACTTTGTGTAAAAAAGTAAGTAATGAAACTCCGGAAATAATGAAAAAGAGTATTTTTAAAAGTTGTCCAAAGTGTAGTGCTAGTTCATGAGCAAGCTACTTTAAAAAATATAAAACCGGGCCTTTTGTTATTATTAAAGGCTATGCAATTTATGTCCAATATATTTAAACTTGTATAGTGTATAATAAAATATATAATAAATATAATACTGAAATTGCAGGCGCTACAAAAAAGGATGAAAGATAACTTATTTAAAACCTCTTAGTTAATTTCTACCGCGTCTAACTAATAATCTAAATAATTATACTTATTGTGTCATTTTTTCATAGGTAAATGCGTTACGCATACCACCCGGGTGCGGGGGACGGACCCGAGTGGTTATGTGGGACACCCAGGGCTAATGAAATGAGGCCCTGATCTACCCATACCCACTACAACCCCACGGTCTGCCGCCAAGACGCTTTAAGGCGAGCTCACTCACGGCTACGCCTGAGCACACTTCCGCGACCTAGTAGCGGCTGTTCAGGATACTTATTATGTCCTAAACTAACCCCGTTAAAAGCTTCGCCCGTATTAGACATACACCCTTTTAGGCATAAAGTATAGTTATTTAACTATATGGACCCGATTATATCATTTGTAGTTTCAAGCTTTTTATCGGTTAGAGCGCAGAATAGACCCCGTAATTTTTTTTTACGGAATAAGAAGTTGTGCAGGTCGAAAAACAACTTAAATAGTGCTACAACTACTTAAATCACTAGTTACGTGAGCTTCAAAAAAACTTCACGTGTAATGCAGCAACTGAATGGCAATGATTTGTTATGATATGACTTAAAAACCCATCTTCGCCACTAATTATGGACATATCATTAGATGATAAAATATTATAAGATGTGTTATAATAATAGATCAATGTAAATTATGTATATTTACCTATATAGTAGTGTAGTGTACGAGTATATAGCTGGTATCTACACAGCGTGTATTTTTAATATTGCCTCAAACTTAACCAACGCAATTTTAAGCTAGTCTTAATCGCTACAGCATAATGATTATATGTAAAATGCTAACACTCAATTACCACATACATACTAAAATCTGACAGCAACTGACAGGTTGTGACAAACAATTATAATCATGATATTCATGATTGTGAAAACACATTTAATGCTGAATTATTTTGTATGGGAAAAACAGTCAAGTAAATCAATTATTTTCAATAAATTGGTTCAATTTATTTGTTAGGGTATTCACTAATTACTCCAACCATTAGCCTCCGCAGCCTAGTTGGTAGTGACCCTGCCTACGAAGCTGGAGGTTCCGGGTTCGAATCCCGGCGAGGGCATTATTTGTGTATTTATTTATCACAAATATTTGTTCCTTGGTCATGGCTGTCTATGTATTTAAGTATCTATATGTATATATCTATTATATATATCGTCGCCTGGTACCCACATCACAAGCCATAATTGAGCTTACCGTGGGACTAGGTCGATTTGTGTAAAGATGTCCAAAAAATATTTATTTATTTTATATTTATTTATTAGTAGTAATATTAATAATACACGCTGCATCTGTACGAATGAACGAGAAAAGGCTTTAAGTTTTTATAAGACATGCACGCAGAATCATAAACTGCAATGAGCGAAGTCTATCCGCAGCCAGGAAACTTGGTACAACTTATATTTATAGTAACTACATTATTTACATTGATCTTCATTAGTAACTACAGGGTGAACGAGATGAAGCGTTACCAATTTCAAAGGACTGCGATTTTATAGTTGCAACAATTTACTACCTATATAAGTAAGAAAAAACAACAGGAAAAATATTACATTTTGTGATTAAATTTACTTTTAGTCAATATACTACCTTTTGCGTTGACTATGGTCTTCAAATGGTATAAAAATATTTGCTCGCAGCAAGTTTACTTTGTGACCACTGAGTAGTGGTACGTGCCAGTGAAATACGATTGCTTTCATCATTGCATTTATACTAGCATGTTTGATTCTCTCTCTCATCTTTCTCTTCAAAATAGACTAGAATAAAAGTCCGAAACTCTGTGCACTGGAGAATGACACGTGAAATTCGGTTTTCAGCCATTTTTGATTCTTACGAGCTTTATAAGCCGAAGCTCAGTTTCGTTCTATGTTTGCGGTCTATAACCCAAATGTTTGCGTGCCTAAGACTTCAATGCGGTGTCCAAAACATATTTCCGATAATAAGCCGCTATTACTTTAACGCCAGATTAAAAAAAAATCTACTTTGTAACACTTCATATCGTTCACCCTGTATAATAAATAGGTATCATTTGGAAAATCTAAATTGATAATAAGGTGGAAGTACTAGTACCCGACGCTGTACCAATACTCGTCATTATAGTTGCCATCGAAAAGATAAAGTCAACTATTAAGGATTTAAACAACGATTAATGTGATTTTAGCTTATATCTAAATTATTTGTATAATTTTAAGACAGGCTGACGTTTATTAGGACTGAGTATTCCAATGTCTTAATCACAGATAAAATATAGGGAAGATTCCGTGTAATAAGACATACATGAACAAACTATTGTCATCCTTCACCCCATCTCAAGACGTATTCCATAAGGAAAAAGAGACAAATAAAGTAGCTCTACTTGGTCGTGAACTCCATCAACGACTCCATTTTCTTGAACAATGCTACCAACCTGACTAGATAAAATGTCATTACTATTAGTGATGTCCAGTCTTCAATCGTATACTTTTATCGTCAATAATAATCTTTTAACCAAATTAGGTAGCGAATACAGTAGGAATAAACCTTATTTCCTACTCAAAATCACGATCTTCTTCGATCGTGATTTCAAAATCTACATTTTAGGATAAAAATAAAATCACAAAGTTAACGAAATATTTTCTTTAATTAAAATGTCATAATGAGGGTTTCCTAAAACGTATGCCACTAGTTGGCGCCACTTAGCCGTAAGGTCCCGCTAAGAAACACAATTATCTAGCCCCAAAGAAAGACTAAGTAAATGTTTTTTTTTTTTAAATAAAGTTTAAATTTTTTAATGTATTTTTTTTAACTCATACAAAATATTTAAACCAGAAACTATAAACATAGAATTTAGACAAGTTTCTGGACCTGCTCCTGCCCTGGTGATTTCAGAAAACTCTCATTATAACATGTTTTATGGACTTATCATTCCTTAAAGCATACCTAACAATTTTGGTATGATGGCTTCTTTATAATTAAATTAATCAGTCTACACAAGTATCACATGAGCGTCATTATTAAACTAAATTTAATTTACTTGCTGGTTGACATGACATTGGATGATTACCAAATATGGTGGGTAGTACGTCAGAATGTAATCACTTATTCGCGTACCCTTGCCTGAAACAACAGCTTAAAATTGTGCGGAGCATATTTTTGAATACTCTTTAGGGTACCAGTCGTCTGCCTTTTTGATATTTTTGACCCATAATAGCCTTTGTTCAGTGTCCAGTGGAAACCTGTTGGACATTAAAAACATCGATTCATTTTTGAGTTGACTATCAATACATTTATCGATATCACGATCGGTCTCTTAAGTACCACACTATGCGATACAAATGTTTGAATCCCACTATTTATAATTACATTACGAATGTAAATACAAATGTTTTAATCACAAAACTACACATATGTATCCGACAACAAATATTGAATAAGATTTTCAGTTACTTTTACCTTAATAAGGTTCGAAATCTTAAAATTCAAGTCAAAACTAAATTGCCGGTGAAACGTAATGTCTTTATTTTGTTCATTCAGGTAACCCTGGCGGTTTTTACACCCTGGAACCACACAAGTCATCACTTTTATCACATTCCGTGCACTTATCGAACAGAAATATACATGAAAAGCTTTATTTTAATCACTTTTACTATTTGCGGTTTAGGTGCACTAGTATACACAAACAAAGATCGTTGACAGGCATTGCCGGCGTCACCCACAGATAAAATAGACTCGGTCTATCAATTTTATATGTCTATGGTCTTAATACGTGACATTGAAACTTGTATTGTAGTGCCATCTATTGCGACTGCCAGCAAAAGCACCTGACGCTTTCTCATACAATGGAGTTGACTAAAAATTTGCAATTTTGAGAAATTTTGATATTGCCACCCTATAAAATATATTTAACAAAATTAACAAACTCTTCTCCCAAAACACATGACAATACTTTATGTAGATTTATACAGGGTGTTTGGGTAGCGGTGTCGGAGCTTTTAAGGGCTTAAACTGCAATCAATTTCATCGATAAATTACCATACAATTTTTTTTTTGTGCCAACGATAATTAAATGGCGGCCATTTTAAAATTTCAAACAGACGAACACGGGCGCACGTGATATTTCTGGAATTATACGTTTATTATCGGTTCTATCCCTGCAAAAAAATCTCGTTAGAGAGCTCATTAGATAAGCAAACTAATTAAGCTAATCATTTGACTCAACTATTTGAACAACAAGGCTAAAAAAAAATTTAAAATTAAAAATAGTAAAAAATTCACCTTAATTTTTCAATTAATTTAATTTTGCATGAAAACTAGGTCGTTAAGATAGATTTTTGGTGTTGTTATTAATTAGTACAGTATGTTAGCTAAAACATAACACCATAATTACAGTTATACCTTAAGTACTTTAGGAATTACAAGTGCGCTTCATGTAGGGATAGGACCGATAACAAACGTATAATTCCAGAAATATCACGTGCGCCCGTATTCGTCTGTTTGAAATTTTAAAATGGCCGCCATTTAATTATCGTTGGAACAAAAAAAAAATTGTATGGTAATTTATCGATAAAATTGATTGTAGTTTAAGCCCTTAAAAGCTCCGACACCGCTAACCAAACACCCTGTATAAGCAAAATATCGTGATTCAAATAAATATTCTCTGTTGACATGTTGCGCACTAGTACTTCCACCTTAATGCCCTGGTTGTTTTATCCATTAAACCTAAATCGAATGAAAATATGTAACGAAATACTTAAGTTATTCCCATTATTCGTTAAGCGCTGACGTAGTAGGTAACTGCCTATTATTTACATTTACAGGTATAATTATAATTCAAGCCGGGAACCTTAATTACCATTAACGCTTACTACCTACATGTATTTACGTACGTAGGCTAATAATTAAGTAAAGTGAAACCATTGATTGGATGAAATGTATGTGACATGTTAACGCTTGTTATTTTGCTTGTGTAAGGTAACATTAGCATGTGACATAAAAATGAGTATTGTTTTTGTAGATGGTACAGACAATTACCTATATATACTATAGTTCTTTAAGTACCTATAATAACATTAATAACATTTATTCCATAGGTAAGCTCATACAGGGTGGGCTCTGTAACATGAGCAAAAAATAAAACGTTATATTATTAAGTACCTATGTAAACAATTATTTCGGAATGGTTTGAAGGGAAATAATCTGTTTTCCCTCAAAAGGGATAAAACTGAACCCTTATAGGATCACTTGCGTGTCTGTCTGTCTGTCACACTCTTACAGCCGATTTGCTCCGAAACTACTTGACCGTTTGAGATGAAACTTGGCACACGTAATTATGTAAGTTGGTGACCCAACGATGGATGTAGAAAGTAAATAAATGAATTTTAAAGACGAAAGCTAATTTTGGTGGTTGGATGGAAACCATTACCAATTCCCCCTTCTGATTTCCGACACCACACCAATGCGAATAACATTAAAAAAAATAAAGAAAATTGTGCCTTAAGTATGTTTTCTCTACAGTTAACACCTGTCTATAGTAATTTAAAATATCATAGAAAATCTCAATATTCGTGAACGTACTTGCTAGTACTAGGTACTTGATGATACTTCAAAAAAGCTATTGGTTACCCGCTATTACCACGTGAGGAAGGGATGTAATATTACCTTTAGCAACTTTGAAAATTTTATTTTTAAACTGGGACTTGTTAATGTAGGTGCTTTGAGGAGTCATCGGTTACATTTTTTGCCCTACTTGTAGGGCCCAGCCTGTATGCTGGCACCATCTACAATTCGTTTTTTCCTATTTTTTTTCATTAGGCGGTGCTATTATATACCTACTCTAGCCCATTTATTGAATATTTACGTTACCTACGCTTTCCGCTCGTAGCTCGAACGTCACGTCTAGGGTCCGTGAACCTGTTAAGGACGTACTCTGCCTGCTCACAAGACACAGGTAAAGTAATTGGTTCTGGTAGAGCTGGCGTAAGATGTATGCGCCTGCAGACAACGTTTGTCAGTCGAGTCAATGCAAAGTACCTGTATCTGTACATGTGCTAAAGCCCGTGGCAGGGTAAGGGAACATCTTGTGCCGGAATCTCAACCCAACATTCTCGGGCTATTTCTTTTTCTGATGACGTCATTAGTAGGTGGTATTCAAAAAAACAGTATTCACGGTTTGTTATTTTTTGAGAAAAGTAAAACATTTTTATGAATGGTTACATAAAAAAAATGGATCGAATTACTTCCTACTGGGTACGATGAAAAATAAAATTGAGTTTCAGTTCTGAGTATGGCGAACCCCGAAAAAGTATATTTTTTTGTCTATTGTTGTAAGAAAATTTTAAAGCGGTTCACAGACATCTACGTACCATTTTGTACAACATGTGGACGGTCAGACAGATAGGTATGACGAATCTACTACATCTAAGGATTTCGTTTTATGCCATTTGTCTAGGTAAACCTAAAAAATATATTCCAATCTCGCTTAACTTAAGTGATTAACGTTAGTCATGCTAACGGTCATATGTTTAAACTTGTAAGCATTCTAACCGTGCTAAGTTAAATAAGTGATGAGTAAATGTTGAAAGTAACATCAACAACTAAACTCTACGCCTATGCACTCTAAACTTGTTTCTTGTGCGGTGTAAAATATTTGCGGCTCCATACTTGCTTTCGCGGAAAATTGTATGCAACGACGTGAACCTGGAATGCGAGTATCAGTATGTCATTTTACCAGCTGAATAGAGCTTGCTCCAAGCACGAAACATTTTCGGAATGAGTGCCAGTAACAGGCAAGTTGCGGTCGAAATAGGCGGCATGTGTAGTTAGCGAATGTGACAATATGAATTGTTTTGGCTTTTGGAATTTGAACGTTTCATTACAACTGATCCTTCTAGTTGCATGTTGGATCATAGGTAGTTTATAATTCATTGAATACATCAGAACATGTTGGACATTTCGTTCTTAGAAATCAAATATAAAAATTACAAACGTGAACCCCATTGGGGCACAACATATTGCGTATGTAACATACTCCGTAAGGGTGCGACTCCACTGACGCGGAGCGGAGCGGAGCTTTGGGAGCTCGGCCAATGAGACCGCAATCACAGTGTTCCGAATTTTGAATTTGAAGAATGTAATTGGTCAATTTTGCACAGCTCCGCTCCGCTTCGCGTCAGTGGAACCGCACCCTAACGTGGGGTAACATAAGTAAAGTGATTATTTTCGGAAATTATAGCTGCGGAAGATAAAATTCGTGGAAACAGCGACCCTATCACGAATCACGAACGAAATGTTGCTTCCCTATCACACTTATGTACGAATTCACGAGTTCGAACACTTCGTTCGTGTTTCGCGGTACGGTCTTAGTACCTTGAATAATCTTCAAATTTGTTTTAGTAGTTCAGCCAAAATTAAAATATTAAATCTCACCCCCTTATTCATAAATGTCTGCTTACTTAACAAGTACTCGTATTGTTTGACCCTTTCACTCTTATGGACATATTGATAAGACCGAAAGAGTCAAACAATACTTAGCGCCTTGCTAAGTTAGGAGACGTTTATGAATAAGGGAGTCAATGTTTTAGTCTTCTGGAGCTATTACACCCGAAATCGAACACTATCAAAAATTAATTTCAGTAATTCCTTACCCCCTTATTCATAAACGTTTGTTAACTTAACAAGCCGCTAATAATTATTTGTCCCTTTCGGTCATAACAATGTGTGCATGAGAGCAAATGGGACAAACAATTGTTAGCGGCTTGTTAAGTTAGCAGACGTTTATGAATAAGGGGAGTAATTCAGAATATATCTAAATCTAAATATAGCACCGCCCACAACCTCTCTGCTTCGCCTAAAGGTTAACTGGTAGAGAATGCCCTATGGCATTAAGTTCGCCTTTTGTACTTTTAAGTTTTCTTTTTTGTGCAATAAAGATTAAATAAATAAATAAATAAATAAGGGGGTTAGTCTTTTAAGTACCTGTCTAACGACATGTCAGCCACTTTAGGGTTGAGACGAAAAAAAAAGTTCACCCCCACTTCACGTGTAGGGGAGGTACCCTGGAAAAACGTACTATTCCACTTTTTATTTTATTTCTTTGTGGGCCTGACATGTATTTTTGGACGTAATATAAGCTGTCTAGTGCTTCTAATCCAATTAGCATATACATTTTTCCAATTTTTATACTTTCCATTTTAGTTTCACACCACTGAACCAATTTTGAAGACCAATTTAGATGCTCATTCGACTAGAAGCAAATTGAGTTCTTTGTCAGCGTGATTGATACCTACTCATAATAACAAAGTGGATACGAGTAAATAGGATTACCTACTTAAATATTTTTTTTTTATAAATAAGGTATTCGTTTTCGTAAATAGTAGCCCCTGAAGACTAAAACACGGAGTTTTTAATTTTTAGATTTTGTTTGAATTACTAAACCAAATTTGCGTTTCCACGCAGAATTTAGCTCTCTTTAAGGCACTGGTCTCACCTCGTACAGGACGACATCGAGCGATAAGAATTCAAAGAATGACCTCATGGTACACTAAATGTCATACCGTACCCATCGTATTTGAGTAGCACGAGAGTAAAAAGCCATTAATTGTGACCGATCCAAGGAATATGGACTGTTTGATATTTCATATTGCCATGCGTCGCCGTGTTTTTATTACCACCAAGATTTCGGCGTAAATGACAGGTTGTTGTAGTTCTGTTGTTCCAATATGTTTGAAATCTAGCATTTAAACCTGTTCCGGTTCTCTCCCAGAGTAATAATAATGTACAATATAAGTACCTACAATTAGATTTACTAATGAACCAAGATGACCAGGGAATCTTCAGCCAATCCCTCGATAATAATCTAATCAAATAATCCCTCGGGAGTCATGCGCAAAGATACCCATTATATTAGATGAGTTACTACTCTTAATGGCGATGGATCCGGTACGATCTCGCATCTTATTTTTACTTGAAAAATGATCTATGGAGAGGAATTCTTGCGCATTTAGCTACGATCTGCTACGCCGTAGCCCGTAACCATTATTTTTCAAGTATAGGCACGTTTCATAGGTGAGCTACGCCCGCGCGCGTTTCATGCGCAATGGAAAGATATATTTAGAGAACGAAAATATCAAATCGACTCAAATCGTTTTCGTCTATGAAAATCATATAATGTATTAATTTATTAGGTACTTAAGCGTTTGATATCTTCTCAATGCGCCCTTTATTTCTTCAAATGTTTAATACTATATGTACCTATTTTAATAATGTGCTGCAGCCAGGCGAAAGAGTGAATAGTAAATCTCTTAAGTTCTTTATTGTATTCGTTTGTGATATGTGCAGGCGCAGGGCGGTGAGCGGCGAGGGTTGGCGGGGGAGATGTCCGCGCCCGTGCCGGCCAGCTGATAGCATGCGGGCGGCGCGCGCGCCCGCCCCGACCTAGCCGGACACACCACGACCGCCACGTTCACGGGTACGTCTATTTCATTTGTTTGTGCAATTACTTACTAGCCTAGGGAAAATAGGTACCTATATGTACCTGTCGTATATTAGTTATATATAGATTCGTTATAGTTCGGCCCATTCCGAACTGAATTCATCCCGCAAAGCCATAATGCCCTGTTTTTTTGGTTGACTGAATGTACTTATTTTTGGCTACCTTGTGCAGTATAATAATAGGTGAATACATTGCAACTTAAAAATATACATTATTGATATTTAACCTTTTGGACGCCAACGACCGATATATTGGCACCGCAGGTTCAACGCCAAAGACCAATATATAAGTCTTGGTCCACAGAGCAATATAGACCTACACGCGTGCGCGTAAAATTTCAATTTCAATTTTGACATTTTGTTGACATACCGTGAGAGTGACAGCCTTTGTATTTGACGTGGCGTCAAAAAGGTTAAAACTTGTTTTTAAGAACGTGTATAAAAACTTTCTGTGTATCATATATTTGTAGAGCAAAAAGTAGTAGAGCCAAACAAGTTTCCAATCACAAATATATATTAATGATATGTAAATTAAATTTAGGTACGGAACTCTATAAAAACTATTGGAAACGTGAACATTACCAATACTTGTCGAATATATCGAATCCTACTGCATAAATATTCAATTAAATTAGTTACCAATTATTCGATTCTCTAATAATAACGATTCGATTAAAGTTGGTTAGCATTACTTTAGTCATACAACAAGAAAACTCAATTTGTTCTCTTCTAACCTAGCCAGACTCCTATTGTATCAACCTATAACAATTTTGAAAACTTTTAATTAATGTGGGTAGAAAGAAACAGTGTCGATGTTGCATTTGTTGCGAGCTAAATACAACGACAGCCGGAAAAGCAAACCAGTGGGTTTCAGCTAAAATGAATAATAAAAAGGCACACGTTTCCCGAACAGAAGTTGGCAACTTTGTCGTGGGCACGCTGCCGCTGAACTATGTCGGTCGGTACCCGGGGTTCATTTGTTTAGGTTTAGGTACACCGTGTTGAAACAATGATGTTTATTTTCTACTTTGCTTTACCATCGAGGCTTTCTATGTCAATTATGCTGGTTGTTTATACATCTTTTGTTCATTTAAATGTGGCTTAAATTATTCCTACCGAATTGGGAGCTACCTAACAATAGAACTCTGAAGTGCGTGTCGTCATTGAATCAAACAGTCAGCATTAAATCGCTCGCAATTTTTTCTATGGCAGGTTTAATGGCAAATTGCTGGGTAATATTGATCAGTCTGCCAAACGTGGTTAGTGCAACCCGCCCTAAATAACTTTAAGTATAGAAATAAGTGCGAGTACCTAGTCTTCACACTTAAGTTCAAAGGAATGTTACACCAGGCTCACGGGATACCAAAAATAATCTTAGCATATCTTTATTTGACTGAGTTAAGTCTCAGTGCAGTATTTTCTAATAAGCATAAGATATAATATATTTTTTGAGGCAATGATACATTGAGTATATAATAGCGTAGTATACTCCATTTCCAATACCATGGCCCGATGCCACATAAAACTTTGCAGTAGCATCGGGCCATGGTATTTGAAATGGAGTATAAATTGAGTGATAAAATAAAGTTCTCCCCGGACGCCTCACAGATGACAACTTCTGGCACTCGAACAATATTAAAGGATTTACAGAGCTTGGTCTGTAACAGAATATATGCCCCTATGATTCGTTTATATAGTTGTTAAATATAATGAAAACCGTGAGTTTAGGGTTGAAATATTTTTAGATCAATCACGTTTTATTGTGGTTATTCTGTCACCTAACCCAGGGGACAAAAGGGGCATATTATACTCTGTTTGGTTTGGTGTTTAAATAAAGTAAAACAATCTTGCAGTATCTTTTTATTGAAAACTACGAGTAGAAAATAAGTTTTAGCAAATATACATAATATAACAAGGAAATACAGTGATTTACATTGTTTTTGATTCATTAAGTACCTAGTTCGCATTTTTATAAGCATTTTTCTATAAAAAGATACTGCAAGATTGATTTTAAGGGTGACATATGAGAACATGAGAACAGATGAGACAGTGCCGTGTGGTGACGGCAGTGCCGTGTGGTGACGGCAGTAAGAATACATTTTGTCACCACCCCAACTCCTCCTGCGGGTGTCGTAAGAGTCGACTAAGGGATTAAAGTGTCACTGACCATTCTACAAGATTGATGATGGGCAGCAGCGTCATCATAGTGGACACATTACTGCGATCGCCAATCCGCTTGCCCAGCGTGGCGATTATGGGCATTTGCCTCCTAATGCGTCTATACGCATAGTTAATAGGAGAGGCCTACGTCCAGCAGTGGACTAACATAGGCTGATGATGTGATTTGAGAACATAAAACATGAAAAAAGTGATTGAATAGTACATCACGACACAATTGCGAAAAACATGAAATTCGAAACGAGTGGCGATGTTTTAAAACACGACCGATAGGGAGTGTTTTAAATCGGCATGAGTTACAAATTTCGTTTTTGCACGTGTCTCGTACGACGTTTTTTAGTACAGATGGCCCTCCGAAGTTTTGAACCTGACGTAAAATGACACACTTCTCGCACTAGAGCCTAAAAAGTACACCATCTGTACTAAAAAAGGTATTTAAATAAATAATCTTACTCTGGCACATTTACTTATTAGGTATATGTGTAAACATGTAATTGGAATAGGAGTAATACGTAATATTATCGTGTAGGGAGGTATTTCAACGGAGACTCTCGATTACGCGCTGAAGCCGGAAGCCGGAAGTTAATGGCTTTGATCACTGGAGTTTGCAATAATTGCCGCCCATAGGTATATAACGCGGGGAAAATTAATATATGATATGCGCACTAATAACATATTTTCACTAATGCTTAAAATACGGGGAGAATAAAGATGGATTATGTTTTATTATTATTTACATATAATTAAATATAAACATCATATCGAAAGAGTTTTGGTTAAAGTAATTTTGAATCGAAATTTTTGATTCCCTAATATATAGGTGTTTTTCCAGTAGGTAAGTTATGTTATGACAAATGCCTATTAGAGAAAAACAGTTGACGACACAAAACGAGAATTCAGTATATTTCCTGGATATAAACCGGTCGAAAATCGATAGCTCTAGATATATCTGTTTACGATTTATAAGAAAACATGCGTCTTGAAGGAGGATAGACTACGACTACTACTATTATTAATCAATATCTGATTAACGGAAAAAATATAAATATATATTTATCACGACCTAGAAAACCGCAAAATTATAACTTAAAATTTAAACTTTCGTTACCGGACGAAAACGATACTAGCCATGTTAATGCTTAGATTATCTGTGGTGTGACGTCACTCAAACCGGAAACAAACATTTGACATGTCACTTATGTTATGTCAATGTCACAGCAAACCTTGATGCCTACATGTCCATGGCGAATTTCACTCGTATAAGATTCGACATGAAGTTTGTTTAAGATCCTATGACGTCACATCATGGCCGACACTGTTTTCAGAGTACAAAAAAAAAAACAATTTTTTCAATAAAAAATATGTACCCATCACTAAATTTGATATGAGTCAAGTAGCCTATTGAATTGCCGCCATTTTGTATGTTGATTTTTGCTGTTACGAAAGTGTATGTACTTGTGATAACGGTGTGTAATGAATCTACCTATATATATTTTAGTTGGAAATAGGATTAGTATTCACTCGGAGAACGTGTTTCCAGTAAAATGAAGAATCTAATACTTGATGACTTAGTACAAATATAAATGTTATAAGTGGATTCGTAGCAACGCAGGTATTTCCTAAGCAATATTAAGTAATAAACTCACAGTTACTAACTTAGTTGTCTTCGATATTTACGTAGATATCTTTTTAATAAATAATTATGCGGATTAAATTAATTCAGACTAAATAGTCTCAAACGTCAGGCAGGTAGGTAATTGATATCCATAATTAACTTCGTCTACAGGCTGGCTTTTGATTGGCAGACGAATATTTATGATCTTGAACCGTTGACCGCTGGTGGTTGACAAGTGACGAATTGCGGTATTTCGCAACGTGGGTTATTAGGGTACCTGCCTGATATTGAATAATATTTTGCAAAGCTATTGATTAATTTTCCTTCGGCCCTTAAATTGCTAAATAGCCCTTAAAAGTCACGAAAACCTCATTGGTTTGATAAAGTTGATAGGGTTATACCAATTAATTCCTAAGTTTCTTTCTACGTTACATCAATAATAATAAATAGATTTACGAGTACCAAGTACCTTTACTGCCTTCAGAGGCTACTTCTAGTTCTACTTCGTATAGGTACTAGTTAGTACGGTAGATAAAACTCGCCTATTTTTTACTTCATTAAGATATTATCCGTTCTCTGCTAAATTTGAATTGTAGATCAGCTGCAATCTTTGCATAACAATAATTTGGAATATCTCTCTTGTTCTTTTTCCCTCTTTGGTTGCGAACTTAGAAACTGTGCCAAATTGCTTCTTGGAATATTCGCGGAGTGCAGCTATCTCTTATGCAGAATACCTATCTAGCGATGTATGTATGAGACTGACAACGAGTGAATACGTCAATCTGTTATGTGGTTAAAGTGTCCCGATAAAGTATTCTACATTATTTGACAAGGGCCTAAAGCAGGCCATATTACCATGATATAGTATTTTTTCCAAAATTTGGCATAATTGTTCAAGCGGTAACATGGCTTTTAGAACAGAGTTGTATACTCTACTTTTCGTTGAAAGAGTAAAATTTATTTTAACAACATACAATTCCAGAACAAAGGCATGGTCGTATTTTTGTGCCGATCATTGAGCGACAGAAAATTTAAGAATTATAAATACGGGCGATGTAGGACTCCGTTTCATGTAATAGCTCTTTAAACGAAATAGCAGTGCTCGACCTTCCCTATCTCTTCATAAAACTCGTAGGTGCTGTAGGTAAATGATACCTACTTTAAGTTAAATGATGATTAGACAAGCTAAATTCTGGGATTTCTGAGCGCCGGGCTAATCTATCGACCTTTTTGCATTTTTAAGGAAAACATGTCGTATCATCGTCCATCGTCGTCATTCGAGCTGATTTTTTCCGATCTTTTATTACAACAGTATTATAAGGTAGAATAAAGCAAGTGGCGTGGGTCGCACTCGCAATAGAAGATACAACGAGCATTTCTTGAATCAATAATACAACGTTGTGTACTGTAATTTCCTACGACTATTATGTCAATATAAATAAACAGAACTTAATAAATATCATTTATTATAATTACTGAAAGCCACACGCCTATGCCACACCAATAAATACGTAAATGTCTATTTAGGTACATACATAATTTCATGATAACTCATATCTACCTGCATGTATACGAGCTGCAGGCAGATCATTAGAGACTGATAATGAAGAAAAAATTACATTTTAGGCTCAAACTTAAACGCAAATCGACTCAAATCGAGCGTTTAACTGAACTGAACAATTATTTTGTTTTAACTTATAACCGTCTCGGTTCGACTCAGTTTTAGTTGTATTGTATGACAGTATTTACGACGGTTTAATATTAAACGGGTAAATTATGACTCGGTCTTCGGAAGAAATATCTGATGAAACGGTACAGAACTCTCGGAGCGTAAGTCTTGACTTTACAATTAAGTGATTTGTACAATTAAGTTATACGAAACGAAAATGATATATCTCACTATCGAAAAGATCAACAGATTTCATAATTTTTGTTGACTTCTCCGCAATCATTAAAACTCCTCCATTGGGAGTTACTCGTACAGTTAAGATATATTCCATTTGTAAAGGATGAAGGCACAAGTTTGCACAGCCGAGAGGGGTTTCCTCTAGTTGTTACATTCACGGCATGCGATGCGGCAGACGTCTCTTCGCAGGAAATTGCAATCCATTTTATTGTAAAGTAGCCGCGCTGCTAGGTGAACGAAGTTTATTCATGCCGTATTTACGATATTATGGGTTAGATATTTGTGAGCTGATTTTGTGTGATTTTTTTAACAATTGTATTATATCCAAGAATAGCGATAGTTTCGAGTTTAGAACCACTATACCACAAATTAGGTATCATGGTACAATAAATTAGGTAGGTATAGGTATATGAGTACCATTTAATTAACTCTATATCTTTGTGCATATCTATGTATACACGGTGCTCGCGAGCATTGCGAAAGATTTTAACTATGCATTCTAAACATCAAAGTAAACAAAAAATAATTATTATGAGATCTAATGTCAATACCACCAAAATAAATTTTTAATTTCTTTTTTTAGACTTTTTCAATGCTGTTTAACATTTTCAGTACTTTTTATCATAACAAAAACTTGTTTAAATTATTTATTTCAATTGTTTTTTTAGGTACAGTTAGTCATGCAAAAGGTGTGGTAATATTAGAACACATTGTGGTAACATTGTAATAAAAAAGAAGTTAAATGACGAGTTACGTCGAAAAACTTATTTCGAAAAAAGGTTGATTATCTCTGAAACCAAGCCGAAACCAGGAAATTTTATATAACTTTTAAGACTCTAAATACGGTCAGAAGTTCAGCATTAAAATCTTTCGGAATGCTCACGAGCACCCTGTATGTTTTTTTTATCATATTTATTTTCAAAACTACAATTTATATATAAAAGTGTATATGTTGACATATTAAATCTGATAGGTCCTTTTAATGTCGAAATGGGCCTCTTTATTGTTCCTCATACGAGTAAGTAACATAACTTTGGGAAAACTCTTAGGTTTAAGGCATGGACCAATAATAAGGCATGATCACTGCATCAACTAGGTAATACTTAGTGCGCGTATCAACCTGGCACGTGCACCGATAAAGCACTGCGCTTGGTGACGACTGTGCCCATAGACATTTTACGGTGTTCATAGATGTGGAAAGAGCATTCGACCGTATACTAGGGCACTACATACTCGTAAAATCACATAATCAATATAGCTGCTTCAAAAAACGCATAGAACCTACTCTGTGCCGATGAAAACATATTATATGGTTTTATGGTCCATGTTAAATATCAGACTAATAGTCTCCTCTCACGGGGGACGAAATATTAGCTACAGCAATACGTACAATACTAGTTGCCCACATGGAGGTGTGCACTCGCCAACTACAGCCTATTTAGTGGTGAATTCATTGTTAGAGGTGCTAAACAAAGGCCTTTATATACGGTAGGATATGCGGATGATTTAGTGATACTAGCCAACGGACAATTCCCTAACCGAAACTGTATTAGAATCATGATTGGAGCGGTGAAGCTAGTGGTGGAGCACTTGGTGGAACAATCAGCAATTTTCAATCCGGCGAAAGTGTAGTGACAGATGTGCTTACCATAGAAAAAAAAAAATACTGCGAAAGACTCCGGTTGCCGCGGATTCGAACTATTTTGAACCCACATCCTCTGGATTGCCGGTCCAACGTGCTTCCATTTACACCAGACGATCTTCCGCCGATAAGTTTTAAGGAAACGTCTGTGCCTAAGTACTGTACCTAACGCTCCAATACGGTATTCTTGTGACGGTTTCTGTTTTATCTCCTTATAAAAATCAGCAAATTTAGTCCACGGTAATGTGAAACTAATCACTAGCGACATCTGTAGGTACTTAATGTTTTGAAGGTAGGTTCTACAACCTTAAGCCACCTAAAGACGTGGGTCTACCACAACTGTTCATATCATTTACCAGAAGATGAGATAGACCCGTACAAATAAGAAGAGACGTAACCTCTAGGTACGGAACGAAACTGGAAAATCCAAAATAGACCTGCTCTTATCTAAAACCCTCAGAGTGTTCGGCACATCCAAGTTGGCGTACAGCAAAACATGGAACATAAACCTAGACGTACTGAGTTCGATTAATATCTTGATTACTATAAGACCTGTCTTACTGTTCCGCAGTCTGGCATGGTGAGAGAGGTTGAGAGTAGAAACAAATTAAAAACTCCTAAATCTTCTTACCAGGTTATCAAAATTACAACGCATCCTTCAAAATTACGCAAGTTTAAGTAATTTTCATAATTCAGTAGTGATTGTTGCTGGCCAGTACGTTTATTATGCGTAGGAAAAACATTGAACCTTCAAAACATATTTTATTAAAACTAAAGAAAAACAAACAGTGCCCATGCCGAAAATCTCAAAACATATACCGATTATACCAATGAGGAAAATATAAAATAAGTTCCTTAGTTAATACCTTAACGTAGCAATGAAATCATACAAAAACCCAGCATCCTTTCCTCTCTTCTGGTAACGTCTGAATTAGAATTCTGTCAGGCCAACCCCAACCACATTCCGCATGAGCCTCCACCGATTTTGCACCGATTTGCTCCGATGCTCTGTCTGTTGTTATAGCTGGTCTCCTCACCCGTAACTACACAAGGATTGATCGCATCTTCCTGAAGCCCTCTCCTCTGCACCATCTAACAGCTTAAACGATTTGAGATCAACTCCTGTGTGCAGTTGTTAGCCGGCCGCATTGATGATGTCCGTCGGTGACTAACTCGCCCTAAGGTGGCTCAGCTGGTTTTTTCTGTTGTACCTGACTCTATAAAATAAATAAATATAAATATTTTGGAACATCTTACACAAATCGACTTAGTCCACGGTAAGCTCAATTTTATTAAGGCTTGTGATGTGAGTACCAGGCGACGATATATATAATAGATAGATACATATATAAACTTAAATACATAGACAGCCATGACCAAGGAACAAATATTTGTGATAAATAAATACACAAATAATGCCCTCGCCGGGATTCGAACCCGGAACGTCCAGCTTCGTAGGCAGGGTCACTACCAACTAGGCTACGGAGGCTGACATGGTACAACCAGATAGTTTACAGGCAATAACCGAGAAGGCACGCAATCAGTTTTACCTCGACGATCTAGACAACTGTGAGCTCTTCGGCATGTTATCGTGTCAACTAGGTACCTTACAGACAGAGCTACCGAAAGTACTCCACAATAAACGTACAATGTCTAGACCCCGCCCAAAAACTAATGTTTGTAGAGGTTATTCACATAAAAGGGATAACTTAGCCCCTTATTCATAAACGTCTGCTAACTTAACAAGCCGCTAATAATTGTTTGTCCCTTTTGCTCTTATGGACACATTGTTAAGACCGAAAGGGACAAACAATTATTAGCGGCTTCTTAAGTTAACAAACGTTTATGAATAAGGGGGTTAGTATTTATTTTATTTTAGAGTTGACGTGTTGTGTTCTGTCAACAGGTGCGCTGGAGGAGGGCGCGCTGGGCGGCGGCGGCGGCGCGCTCGGCGCGCTGCGAGCGGCCGGATCGCCGCCCGCGCACTGCCTCGGTGCCAGCCGGCACAGTCTCATAGGTTAGTCCTCTATACTTTCAGATGTTCATGTCTAACATAAGTCGATTTCATGTACCTATATCAGTAAATCTAAATACTTCTAGTACCTACTAAAAACTTTTCGTGGACGACGAAGATGGTTTCTGTCACGATGACGCGCGGTTTTTTTTAAATTACCTGTATTGGACAATATGAACCAATTAAGCCACGTGTCTTCGTAAATGAAACGATCTATAGGGGAGACCGGGGCAAGACGGAATAGTTAAGAAAAAAATCGACTGATTATGGAAATTATAATGTTTATTAAAAATCTCTTGCTACTAAAGCAACACCTATAGTTTTAACTAACATGTGTTTTATCTTTTATGGCACTAAATCACCTATTTTTTTTGCAATTAGGAACTGGTTGTTACATGTAAAAAATCCCGTTTTGCCCCATCGTTGGGGCAAAATGGGAAATGCTATGGGGCAAAACGAGCACACCTTTAATCAGGTTGGCAACCTTCACAAATATGTGCCTCTTCATCATCATCGTCTACACTTGCACGAGTTATGGGCCCAACCATAGCACACACTGCAAATAACCCATCCTTCAGTGGACTGTGAATATAAGTACCCACAATATATGCAAGTACATACAATCATCAACGTCTTCAGATGAATTTACATCCGTGTCACTTTTTTTTGTTTGTTGGTCTGTCTTACGTTTATAATTTCGACTCGTTTGACTGCAAACAAAATATAAAAAAGTTTTATAACCATATTTGAAATTATGATTATACTATCTACTCATATGGGGCAAAACGGGATAGTATCCCATTTTACCCCGACCATTTTGCCCCAACGGACAGATTTTACAAAAATATCAACAGTTCCAACCTACAAAATAATTGTTCGTAAAAGCAACCTAAATTCGTTAGTTTTACACTGATGCAACATGTATATATTATAGTAAGGAATAACAATAGCACTGATATCTACCTTTATGCTCATCGACCAAAACCAAAAAACTTCTTAACAAATCACCAAAAATCAGTTCTTTCTTGCTGAACGATCAAAACAGGTAGTGACACGCACTCGCCGCTTTGAGTCGTGTGAGGCGACGGAAGTTGGCGCAAATGGCGCTGTGTCGCGCTCTATTGCGCGCACCAGTTACGCACACAAGTACATTTCCCGTTCTGCCCCGAGCTTCGTTTTGCCCCGGTCTCCCCTAAGGCCAAACAGCAAATATGCAGAGGAGCAGACCGTGTATGGCAGGATTGGCAGGGTTATATTTCCATTGTCAATATCTGAAATTATGCTTTTATCTTCGCTGCAAGTTCAACATTTTTTCTCTCACTAGCTCGTAAAACGCTCATTTATCCTTTAAAATGAGCGGGTAAAAACGCATTTGATTCACTAGTGGGTAAAACTATCATTCATTTGACAAATAACAAAACGTAAAATGCTCATGTATGAGTCGTTCCACATTAATTATAATGAAATAAATTGTTTTGCAATTTAGTGCAAAATACAAAGCTTTATTTAATTTGCTGATTTTAATTTGGGAGTTAGTTTAGTGAAACGTCCCACTTTGTCGTTTGCCATAAAGCCGCTTATTCATAATGTCAGTTTATTCATATGAAGATACAAGGAAACCTCGTCTTTATGGTAAGCGGCAAAGTGGGACATTTTACTAAAAACTAACACATTTATAAACTCTAAAATTCCATAACCTTTGTCTTAGTGAAAAATGATACTGTTCTGTAAGTTGAGTCGGCACAATTACAAAACTCAGAAAAGTCAACATTGACAATTTCGCCGAGTCCGACATGCGTTCCAAATAATTACCTTTTTTTTGCTCGCTATAGCGAGGAGAAAAGTATTGTGTTACACGTGGGTGCAAAGGTATTTTACTTCTCGCATGTTAAAACAGCGTATCTAGGCTCAGGATTCTATTTTAGAACTACTCTCTTCGCTCGTGTTTCAATTTCATACTCGCGGGTAAAATACAACTTTGCACCCTTGTATAACAATAGTACATTACTACCGAGGCCGGGAAGTGACTGGTTGCCGGCCGAATATATGTGATAGTATTCGGACGGCAACCAGTCACTTCATGGCCGAGGTATGTATAATGCTTTTCTCAAACATGCAATGAAATGAAACAAAAAATGTATCTTCTTTCTCAGAAACTATAAGTCAACTACATAAATAAGTCTTTGAAACACAACAAAAGTCAAATACGACACCGACACCTCATTTTTTTTAAGATTGACCTGTTTGAATGTTGCAAATTTTTACTTTTAAAAAGCGGTATTAGACGACGCGGTCGGTTGGGTCCAATTAATCGCATGCATATAATACTGCTTTTTAAATATTATTTTGAGTAGTTACTGTACATTTATTTTAAATTATGTAATTTAAATACCTAATTAAACTGCAAAAATTTGCCAATCATTTTTTTTATACTAATATTACTTACAGATAATTATTGGCTAAAAGCCAATATGCCAGGTCACAACCCTATGTTTTTTTTTTTTTTTTATACCACGTCGGTGGCAAACAAGCATACGGCCCGCCTGATGGAAAGCAGTCACCGTAGCCTATGGGCGCCTGCAACCTCAGGGTGTCACATGCGCGTTGCCGACCCAATAAAAATAACGTTGGCACAACAAAGTGGCTCCACTCCACCTGATCGTAAGTGAAAAGTAGAGCCCAAATCGCGGCGGCAACGAACAGGAGACAATCAGTAACCTGTTAGTTGCCACCGCCTTGCTGGCCCGCTAGATGCTGGTAAATACACCGGCTGACCCCGAAACACGGCAAACACGAAGGTAAGTCATTTCACGGGCGTTTACACCGAATGTACGGTGGTAGCCAACCAGGCGGGTACTAGTAAAAATACCCTACCACCGGCTGAGAAGCTGGATACTCAGTATTTCCCTTAGTCGACTCCTACGACACCCACGGGAAGAGAGGGGCGGTGATATTTGTATTCTTACTCCGTCACCGCACGGATAATGATATGTCAAATGAAAATTAAAAAAGAGGCACTTGCCGGCCTAGGCCGGCAACGAGGTACTTCCCGGCCACTTTTTAGGCACGTAACTACAACATTTCATTGCATGTTTGAGAAAAAAACTATTGTATAGTCATGCATGATTAACTGATACCTAGAAATCCTAGAATGACAGGAAATCCTAATCAGGCTTTACTACTTAACCGTGGACAGGAGGTAAAGTAACTATCGATATCTATAGATATTGTGATAGATAGCCTTTCCCAGAAATCTGGCTTGTCTGATGTAAACCGTTTACCATCAGCTATCGGGTAGGTACCTATTGATTATTCTGTTATTGTACAATAGTCGCAATCGAAGCGAAATTGTTACTATGACTTAACGAGTTATTAACGTTATTATAGTTGCTGAGCAAGACTTTTAAGGCTTTATAGTTACATGTAGGTACATAATATTGAATGCAGTTTGTATCTAGATTTAAACTGTTTATATTGCGATTTGTAATGTAAATAGAGACTATTGAAAAAATGTCAATATCATAACATACGAGTAAGCTACATTAGGTACGTACCTACACCTACGATATAAGTGCAACGGCAAAAAGCAATTCGAATTTCTACCATGCACATATTGGTAGTATAAATTACCGAAAATTATTATACAGGGTGTAATTGAAATCGTGAACCGTAATATGTTTTTCTAACTCTAAAAATAACTAACAACTAAATGCAGCACAAGTTACTTAAAAATGGACATGTAATTTTTTTTTTTGTATGTTTTGGGGTTTATGTTTTTGTATTTTTTGGCTTTAGGATATCAAAACGGATTATTAAGAGAAATTAATTGAATAATTTAAATTGCCTCTTCAAATTGAAGTAATTAATAACGCCAATTTTGTCATTTCGTGGAAAATTAAATGATATTTATTACATTTTACGTTTTACAATCAATAAAATCACTTTAAAAATTTTGAAAAGGGCACAAAAAAATCATGACTATTTCTAAGTAACTTGTGAAGTATTTATTCAATTGTTAGTTATTCATAGAGTTAGAAAAACATATTACGATTCACGATTCAAATTTCACCCTGTAGAATTAAAAATTTGAACGACTAACATTTCGCACACGTAGATTAAAACAGTACATATTTACTCAAAATTAATGTTTTTTCGGTATTCGGCCGGCATCCCGCCACTTCATGGGCGAGGCATACGGCGGGTTGATTGTATTATACATATATAATGCTATTCTCAAACATGCAATAAAAGAAAACAAAAAAAAATATTTCTAAGAAATTGAAAGTTAACTACATAACTAAGACTTTGAAACACAACAAAAGTCAAATCCGACATCGACACCTCATTAGTATTTTTTTAGTTTAGCCTGTTTAAGAGGTATTTTTAATTTTATAAAGCGGCGCTAATAGATAAACACGACGCGATCCATCGGGTCCAATCAATCGCATGACGACTGAGATATGCTAAGTTCACTCGGTGATTGGATCCGACAGACTTTTGAAATATTAATTTGAGTAGATATTGTAGGTATTTTAAATTATATAATTTAAATAAATAATGACTGCAAAATTTCGGGAGCGCTAGTATTTTTTATACTACTATTATTCACAGATAATTATTGGCTAAAAGCCAAGGTCACAAACCGGCCGCTTTTTAGAATCGTAATGTCAACATTTCATTGCATGTTTGAGAAAAATAACATTCCTTATAAGAAAATCAATGTTCCTTAGGTTATTGTCATTAAATGACATACCTACCCTTATTAAATACATACCCATGCAGGGTATGTAATCAAATTTTCCGGACAGCGTAGGTACGAATACATGGATCAAATATGTATGTACCAAAAGGAAAAATCAACATCAAGCCGCCGCTATCTTAGGAGAGACTAAAGGCCACATATAAATGGAAATTGATTCCCATACAAAAGCTCAGCTTTTCGGTACCTACAGAAATAGTGATTAATCCTCTTCCCATTTATTTTTAATCCCGTATAAATACCCGAACGCTGGTGCCTACCTGTAATAAGTATTTCAACATAAGTATCAATTTATTCCATTTCACTATGCTGCCATTAAAATGCTACGAGATATACACATATACCTACCCTTATAATCTACTTGTATATGCATATAACCTAATTAACAAATCCACCTTGCGTTACACGGTAGGTAAAGATACGGTGGGGCATGTATGCATGTAAGCATTTGTAGATGTTTGTGTAAATAAATGCGTAACAAAGTAATTGAGCTACCATTTCTGCCCCCGACGCGGAGCGAGCGGCGTTTTGCTCGGCACCGTATTACGCTATGTTGTCTACGCCGATAGTAGGTACCTACTGGTTTAATTTGGCGGCATAGTTTAATTAACAGGATTCCGAGTGTCGTGTCCTGGTAAAATTGATGAGTTGTGTACCGCGTGGCAAACTCGTGGGCTCGACGACGGGACCGGCTGTAGGGGAGGGGGCGGGCTAAAGATCCTCGTAAATCTACTCTACGTGGGTTGGTCTAACGTAACCTTTGATTAATCTTCTTCCCGATGTTTTGTGTTACGCATCCGAAAATACATTACTTATCTCAAATCAGGGAACTTTTGACAATGGTTTAGGTGTTTATTAATTATACCTACTCTGTTTTTTTCTTCCATATTATTATTCTTACGAGTTTAGTTGTTTGATCAGAATACGTAGCCGATACTCAAATAAAGCAAAATGACTTTCTATAAATATACATTTATTAACTATAGCGTAACATAACTCAGGCATAAGTATTAAGTATTGTATCACCACACGCGCATTCGTAAGATCAGTCATGATTCATGAATTCATATATACAGATGTAGTGAGAAATGACTTGCCTTCGGAAACGTTCGTCAACGTCATGCTGTTTCAGTCTATCTCACTGAGACTGACAGTAATAGCTGTCATGCTACTTCAGTCAGACTCGGTGACACTGCCTGAAACAGCATGTGTTTACGAACGTTTCCGAAGGCAAGTAATTTCTCAATATACCAGTAATTGGAGTTCGAGGCCAACGAAACTACGACAGATGCGCTATTGTCAAATCTGTCAAAGTCTCTTATGTCATTGTCAAATAAAGTTCTCAGGTTTCCACAACCTTTTTGTTATTTAATTAATTTATTTAAAATAATTCCTAATAAAAACATTATATACCTCTGTAATGTTTTTACGCGTTTCTGATTAATATGGCTGTCACAACTAAGATTTTCTTAAAAACACGTAAATATCTAAAAACTTTTCTTCTCTCTTAACTAACATTGATATGACAACATTTTCTTGTAAAGAACTTAAAATTACCAGTGAGCACAAACGACAGCGTGCCATATTTATAAAGACAGTATTTATAACATTTCACCCAGTATATTTCATTTGGAATTTAATTTTTTGATGATGGGGTGTATAGCGAAGCTAAACATGGCTGAACCAAGTGGGTCACCTTGTTAACAACCTACGGAAGAAAACAAAACGTTAGATCTCTATGATAATTTAAATGGAGAACTATAGCACTGCCAAAGAAATTTGTAGGTCAAAGGAATATTACGAATACGAAATGTGAACATAAAGCACGCTACAATGTATTATTCTTCAATTTTCTAAACGTATGCAGAAATAGGGTTTTAATTTATGTGTAGTTAAATTGCTGTACCAAATGTTATTAACACCTGAGGTGATACCAGTGCAATACCAACTTTGTTACTAATAATTGCGGATAATTCCGTTTTTATTAAAATATCTTATATTTACCTGAAAATAAGTAAATAATATTGTTTCTATAAATTAACGAATTAAAATTACCAATAAATAAGATATCTCAACGTCTGTTTTTAGAAAATAAGGATTTACTATTGTATGAACATTTCATTGTTGTGGCAATATTTTCGTAGATTCTTTGGCCTCGAACTCCAATTAGTGGTTTACACCTATACTGCATATTCACTTCGGTTTTCGTGCTGCTGATGTCAATTTCGTAATCGACACTGGTTTCTTTTAATTAACTAAATTTACGAACAAAATTTCCAATCACGACAGCTGATACTTACATTAGATCCACAGCGCACACATCAGACGTATTTAGCAAACGAAATACAGTATGTAAATCTAATACGGGCGATCAATTAAACCACGCATGGGATTCATTAGTGTAAACATGGATTACAAGGTTTTTTTAAAGTTACTCTTAATTTAGACCCCAAAGAATTTTTTTAAAATTATCGGAGCAGCAATGTAGGTACGAACATTTGTTATTGTTGATATGGCAGTTATGTCATCTGCTTTTGAAATTAGCTGTCAACGAGTGCTTAACCCGCGTATGTTGCTCTACATTGCGCGCCGAATTATTATGTATGGAAAAATTTGTTGCTCTAATTTTAAGTAAAAGTTATTTGAATGTACTTATTATATCGTAAACTAACACCCGTTAAGAGCTTCGCCCGTATTAGACTTACACCCTGTATAATTTATTCACAATCTGGTGCTTGTTTACTGTAGGCATTGTATCCCAAATGTATGAGCTACATGCCAACACCATCTTCTTACTCAAACGTAGAAGGGTTTGATAACTAGGCTAATTAGGTTAACTTTGTATGTTAGTGATTAATTAATTTATTATGTGAACTATGTTTCGATTTTATAAAGTTTTGGTTTGATTAATAAATATAAATAGTATGAAATATTAGATTAATTGACTAATTATATCACAATTAGTTTATTACCTGCACAACTTAAAGTAACTAGTACGTCTAACTGATATGAAACATTCACTTTGCCGACAGATATAGAATACTCGTATGTATCTACCCACAGCATTTCTCAATTAATTATACATATTAGTAAGCGGAAATGACTGTGATCGCGGCGCTCGGGCGGCAATCGATCATCAACTGCTGGAGCGATATGCATCACCCGACGCTTTCCGACTTCCCTCGCTATTAGTGACCGACTTCAAAAAGTGGAGTAGGTTTCAACGTCGACTGATTTGTTTTTCAACGTTATTTTCCTAAAAATTTTGGAAAAATGTCTTCTTGTTTCTGTGAAATTATTCGTTCAAGTGTTTTATGAGCAAAATTTTAAGTTCCTTATATTTTGATGACAATCTCGAAATATGTTTGAGGGTTGACTGGTCTGGTTGGTAGGTTAGGTTAGGTACCGGTAGGCTAAAGATTTGCCAAAGAGCAAAGATTTGTAGTACTATTTTGATTAGAAATGCCCGAAAAATATTATGTTCAATGTTAACTAGTTAATATAGTTTTATGGGTCTTTATTTTCAAATCTAACTAACCTAACCTATATCTAAGATTTGCCCTTTTGGCATTTTACCGAGGATGCTGGTGGCATTCGATCATGCATGATCTAAGGTGCTGAGACATGGACGTTTACAATTGAGGCTGTGCATAAAATTCTGGTTGCGAAGAGAGCCATGAAGCGTGCCATGCTCGACATAAAGCTAAAAGATCGAGTTAGGAACACCGAGATTCGACGTCGCCCCGCGTACGTGATGTCGGGGATACGCCGGATACGGTATTCAACCTCAGCTGGGCGAGACACATTGCTAGACAACGTGATGGCGGGTGGCCCAAAATTCTAACGGACTGGTGACCACTTCAAGGAAAAAGAAACGTCGGACGTCCAACAGCTCGACGGGTCGACTATACTACGAAATCTGTGGGTCGCTTATCTGATGATGTGATCTCTTTGTCTTGATACGGTCGGGTTCAAAATTGCATGGACAGTTTATGAAGGAATTCCTTCATAAATCGTCCATGCAATTCTGAACGCCACTGTACGCGTAACGAAACTGGTGGACTTTAGCTATTTGTTTGAAGCTTTTATGTTGGTAGGCAACAGTTGCCAGTTACATAATCTGAACTCCCGAAATACACGTAAATACAACGTGTCGAAAGCTGTCACGATCTCGAATAGGTCAGCTTATATTTAGTATACCTACTGCCTGGAACATAAGTTATTAAATCATGCTGACACCGCCATCCGAGACAAGGTCAAACTAAATATAATCAATCGACCTTTGTCTTGTACCCAGAATAGTTTCAGTATGATAGTGTTCAAATGGTCGATGGGGTAAAATTGCATATCTACTCTGTAATGTCTGACTAATTTCTACAGTTCCGTAGTAAAAAAAGGAGCTCTTATAGTTTCGCCATGTTCGTCTGTCCGTCTGTCTGTCTACACAGCATAGCTCAGAGACAATTGTACTAGAAATTCGCAATTTTGTATAGGTATACATATTGATCACGCCGACTAAGTGGATTATTCTACCACTAGGTACATTAAAAAAAATCTTTTTCGGTTACCTCCCCTACATGTGTAGTTAGGGATATTTTTTTAATTTAAACTGAAATTCTATCGTAGAATAGATCTTAAAAAAATAGGGGCCCCAAAAAGAAGTTTTTGCTTTAACCTCGTCCTGCCCAATGTGATTTATAAAGGACATATTCGATGGTTTAGAACAAAAGAAAAGCGATTATATTTTCGAACTCATTAGGTTTCAATTTCAAAAGCTCTAATTTAGTATACGGGCAGGACGAGGATAAGTCAAAATTTTCAGAGATAATCGCTCTAAAATTGTGCCCACTCCCCTCTAACTTTTGATCCGTGGATCCGAAAAAAATCATGAATATTAGGTCCATAGAATACTTTACAATAAAACTATTTCGAATATAATCGGCCCAGCTGTTTTTGAATAACTACGGAACTCTAGACTGAGCAATAGAGCATGGCCCGACATGCTCTTGGCCGGTGTTTTATATGATTAATTGATTATGTAGTAAGGCTTCAGTTGCCTGACTATTATTCCACCTATTGATGCTTAAACTTTTACTGCTTCATTGCCATTTTAATTAACTGTGCTTAGATACACAGCAAGATACCGAATTATAAACAGTATGAGAAAACATGCATCTGTTGCTTGGTAAAATTTTTTACATCGTAAGATATGAGGAGACCACCAACCTCATTATTTAGAAATCCATGAAGTTCCAGGAAGCTTTATCGGAGTATGTATTGATGTAAATACGTAAATACGTTTGCCGCGTTGTCTAGGTCCCCTCGACACGATGGTTAGATATAACGATCGCTTAACCCCTAATCTTTCACTCAGGCCATGTTCATTCCATCGTGCTCTCTTTGTTTTTCTTTCGTTGGCTTCTCTTCGTCGACTGTTCCATTGCGACAGAGTTGCGTTAGAGTTATGAAACTAGCTAGCCCCAACTTACGTAGGGCTGACAATGGCTTCATTTTGCTGCGTGCTCACTAAATATTCACAATTATTAAGAAGACGTAGGATCTCATTAGATGTTGCAATCTGTAAGGAAAGTAGGTAGGTAGTAGGGTGAATCGAGTTTTTTATTCTCGGATATTCATAAAATAGGTACAAAATGACAAGCAATTTGAACAAAAAGTTTGTCGATATGAAAGAAGTCGTAATGTGTGAATGCGTGACTACTTATGATCAGCCGTGGTTCGGAGACAAATGAATGTATGCGGTATGTGGCGTGGTGTCATTTAGCAGTTTCGTGTTAATGTTTGTCAAATTCGTATGCCTCTTATGCCGTTTTGTACTTTTATGTAATTTTTTACATAAGTATATCTATCTGAATTTCCTCTAGGTAAATTTGTTTGCCGTAAATTCGTTTGATGTGAGCAGGCTGTAAAACTTGTTCAAGTTACGTGCCAGTCTTCGAAAGCGATAGAGATCTAAATCTTGTTGGAACAAGAAGGTGTGCTTGTGAAACGCAACACGTTTTGCGGAACGTGTCCTTGATATTGCGACTGGAATCAGCATAATGGCGCCACGGATAGCCTACGTGCGTCTACGGAGCCTGTCGAGACCAATATCTCAATGTGCGCATACTATTTTACCTGCTCCTTCATATCATACGAGTATTATGGATTTGCCCTGCTGTGGGACAGCATGGGTTCATAAAAAATGTAATAATAAATTTAAAAACCTGCACGTCCGTAAGTACGGAGTATGGAGCTATGCTATTTGCAAATTACTTATTTATTGGTTATATTTTAAGCCTACTTGTTATTGTGTACTAACAAACTTAAAATAATAATGAATTATCAACGCGCAGTCAAATTATCAATTAAGCTCTAAATAGCTCTGATTGTTCAATTAGATTTGAGTGCCCATTATTGGAGATAATTAAACAGCAATTTGTTATCTTCAGGGTTTGCAGTAGTTTATCAAATGTTGAGAAATAATTAGTTAAAATAGTAAACAATATACATGTAAATTTAGTAGCCAGTTAAAGCGAAAATAGAAAATAAAAGAAGTGACTTTTCATTTATACAGTGTGTGTCTCTGATACTGGCTTTTATCGAAACCGACGAATGCGATGCAGATTTCTAGCCAAACCGTGAACATTATTCGATTCCAAATGCAAATTTTAAAAGTAATTAACTTTCTAAGAAAAGTTAATTGGGAAGCAATGTACTTCAAAATGAATCTTTAATTGGCACTTGACAATGACAGATCGCAGCCACTCACAACATTTGACAACTAAGCAGTACACGCGTTACATTGATCGTTCGGAGGAAATAATAGTACATTGTGCATCAAGAGAGGTAAGCACGGAATTACTAACGAGAGTGTTAGAAGCCCGACGCCGTTAGGCGGAGGGCTTTTATGACTCGAGTTAGTATTCCGCTTACCGACCGTGATGCATACAATGTTTTTCATCACACTTGCCGACAAAAAAAAAGTTTTAAAACATAATATTATTAAATGACGTACTGAAATTTATATTACTCCCTAGGGAATTTCACTTTTCTATTACTCCCGCTACGCGTCCAAGCAATGGCGCGCTTAGACAGCAAGTGTGATGAAAAATTAATTGTACGGTCATTTTAATTATTTGCCAAATGTTAATACTTGAAAACGATTGCTACTAATGCATATTATTACCCATTTTCGTAAAAGCCCGGGTCATGGACACACACTGTATACAGTTAGGTGCATAACTCAGTCAATACTAGTACGTCAGTAAAATATAATAAATTGATGACAATGAAATATACATACAACAAGGTAAACGCACTATACTAGTTACAAAACTGTCTTACAAATAATTCTTATACATTTTTTTTTAATTTTATTCCGAAAACTGTAAAATTGCACTTAATTTATTTTTCCAGTTATGTAATTTTATCTTATTACTCCCGAATTCAGTAACTCATTTAAAGTAGGTAAGGAATTTCATGCCCATTAATATAGTTATCATCTATTTAAATCAGGTTTATTCTTGTTGTTAGTGACTGACGGTTTGTAGTTCGGTGCAATACTGAGTCAAGGCAAATATCTGAACAAATTTGTCATTTAGTATTTTTTTGTAGCGTTTTTTGATATAAATTGTAGTTTTGAAAATAATTATAATGATAAAAAAATGAGTTAAAGAGATGTAAATGTCTCTATCCTAACTAAAAATCTTTAAACTGGAGGTGAGAATTATAATAAATGTTGAATAAAATGTTCGTTCGAACTGAAATAAATTGTTGATTTAAGAAATTTCGGTATTTCATGGCAATTTGTTTTATTGAAATTAAGAGAGTAACAGATGTCGCCGCGTTCTTTAAATGCTTACTTTGTCACGTTTAAGTAATGAATGAGAAGAAGCCATCAACATAAATCATCCTCTCTCACCTAGAAATGCTCTCAGCTAACTAGCTCCTGGAAAAAATAATCTCGCTGTGAATTTTCACTTTCCTGGAAAAGTAAATATGAAGAGGATATAATTTATTGCTTGGATTTCCCTGCTTTAAGTCATAAAACCTATACTAGCTTCTACGCATTATATCTTCTGCTATGGAAAATATGATAACGGCAAATTTTTTGTTAAAATAAGTATGTAGATAAATTCAAACTTTTATAAAATGCGAGACTAGTGATTGCGTTTAAAACAACTTTATCTAACCGTGTAATATTAGCATTATCATCATCATCATCTCAGCCATAAGACGTCCACTGCTGAACATAGGCCTCACTTCTAGACCTCCACATGTACCGGTTAGATGCGACCTGCATCCTGCGTGTCCCAGCGACCTTCATAAGATCGTCTGTCCATCTTGTGGGTGGACGTCCTACGCTGCGTTTGCCGAGCCGTGGGTTCGTGGGTCTCCACTCGAGCAGTTTTCCACCCCATTGACCCTCTTCTCTGCGTGCAATGTGGCCTGCCCATTGCCACTTCAGCTTGCTAATCCGGAGGGCTATGTCAGTAACTTTAGTTCGCCTACGGACCTCCTCATTTCTGATTCGATCACGCAGAAAAACTCCGAGCCTAGCCCTCTCCATAGCTCGTTGAGCGACTCTGAGCTGACTCTTTAGAGATGAGGCCGATGGTGAAGGACCACGTTTCGGCGCCGTAAGTCATTACTGGTAACACACATTGATTGTAGACTTTCGTCTTAAGGCACTGAGGTATGTCGTAATATTATTGTCGCTCGCAACAATGTGCCGGTATGAGTGGGATAGGTACAATAAAGTTTCTAAGGATATCTACTGAAAGCTTATGTATGATGGTCTCGTATTTTATTATGTGTCATTAACTCGTTATTGCCCTCACATTTTAACAAGTATGTAATTCAAAAGTGACTCGTAGCACGATAAATGGTAAAACACTACCGCAAACTATCGTAAACCACCTGTAGGCTTATTTATCATTTGTCATAATTTCTGTTACGTTCTAACTAGTATGAAAGAGGGAAAGAGACACATGTCCTGACAAACGATACACTTCGAACCATCATATGCCCTCAGATGGGACTCAAGCCAGGACGTAAAAAGGTTTCGTCTTCACGCTTTTCATTTATTTTAGGTATTTATTTATTCCAAAAAAACATTAGTAATAATTAAAGATATTACATTCCCACAAAACATTGCACAGTTTGACTTTGGAATTTGTGAGTCTACAGTTCCTTATAACAAATATAATATAAAATAACAAAAGCTTCAAATATTGTGTCAAATAGTATTTCAACAGAGCACTTTTAAACTTATTTCTCCTTCTATCGTTTCGAGAGCTGCAGCCAAGCAGTTGAGTAAATACGGCAATCGCTTTTCGATTAACCTGTCCCCATAGTAAATACTTATTCTGAGAACAGCATTCTCGTACTTGTCTGCAGCTACAGACCAAGTATCAAGTTGCGATATCGTGAATCACACCGTATCATTTTATGACTCGTTATCTATAAATAAATAAATATCTTGGGATTCTTGGGACATCTTACACAAATCGACCTAGTCCCACGGTAAGCTCAAGTAAAGCTTGTGATGCTGGTACCAGGCGCCGATATATATAATAGATAGATACATATAGATACTTAAATACATAGACAGCCATGACCAAGGAACAAATATTTGTGATAAATAATTACACAAATATTGCCCTCGCCGGGATTCGAACCCGAAACCTCCAGCTTCGTAGGCAAGGTTACTACCAACTAGGCTACGGAGGCTATGAGAGTTTAATATGGCATTGTGTAACTAAAAAACAGTTTTCAAACTAATTATTGTCTACGACGAAATCAGTCCTGATTTTCCTAAAAGTAAATTAAGTTTGTATTTGTTAACTCTACCTGTATCTCATGTTGTCTGTGTTATTGGTATTGTACCTGTTGTGTAATCTGGGTAAGGGCATTTATTTGTGGCGAGTATTGTGTTAATGCGTTATAGATGTTTACAGCTATTTCATTTATATAACCGCTCAGTACTCGGCTTTGTTTAGGATTAGCTTGAACTGTATTACATTCTTCCTGTATATTTTTTCCTAATGTAATTAGACTAATTAGTAATGTGTATGTTTCACAAGTTTCATTTTAACTACGTATCAAGATTGAAAATAACTCGAAAATCTTCAGTAACTAACAAATATCGAAATGTAGTTAGCGGAATCTTGTTGTCATATATTGTGTGGATCCAAATCTAGCGAATTTGCACGTGTTTCGGTGGGCAGTAAATTTTAATGATGTGCAGCGTCGCAGTGCGGCAGGACTCCGCGATTACGGTACGCTGACGACCCGTGCCGCTCCGGCGGATGCTCCGCGTGCGTCACTGCGCTACCAGAAGGCCAACTACGTACATCGAATAGACAATGTGAACCAATGTCTCTGTCAGTTTAATTGAAGCGACAGAGAGACAGTTGTTTTCAGTTTTCGATTCTCGATGTTCGCGGTAGGGCATCTAAATAGACAATAGGTATACGATTGTTGATCGGGACGTTTGCATATTAGTTGTTAGCGACCGACGCTGCCTTCTGTCAGGTTTTCAACATTCTCAGCGGGGCACTGCCTTGCAACATAACATAAGCATAGATGGCTAACGGATGTGTTGCCCAGGGATACGCCGATAGAATAACCTTCGACAATCATAGTTTCTGCGAAATATAGTTATACTGAGAAAATAAATTTAACTTACCTATTGTGTAATGAGCCTAAAGGCATGGCAATTGATAGGTAACATGAAATCGTTGGAATGCGGCGATATTCGACCAATTTTGAACCATAGTTATAATAAGAAATTGGTGATGAAGAGATTGTATACTGACCATTTCATTATTCGTAATCAATTACGTAGGTACTTACCTACTTCATTTAACAGACATACAGTTATGATAGCCAACCATATTATATAATCATAAGCACATAAAAATAACGTACAAAATAGCTCGTAAAGACACGAATTCTGTCATTATTAGTACGTCTACATAATTATAATGAAAACAATCCTTAGTAAAGTCCGCTATTCGCTACTAAATAAATATTATACCTACATAGTTGAAGCGTTGGATATGTTCAAAAACTAAAGATCTAGACCACCGGGGGATCGGCAACAGCATTAGTCTTATTCTTAATCAATTGATTTGTTCGCTCGATCAGAGGCTTTACGAATTATGGAATATATTACACGCAACTTTTGTTTTATCTTTGAATTAATACAAAACTAAAATGAGTACGTTAATTGTTTAAAAAAATATTGAATGATGTTTGAGGCGCGGCGCTGTGTAATTAATGTAATTATACATTATACAAATGATTTGGCAGATGCGCAGCTGTGGCAGTTCTACAAACACTACCTTATTGAAATTTAAATTTGCGAGCTAAAGTTCCAATATTTGCATTTATCTACATTTTATAAAATCGGTACCTACCAACAAGACCTAGTCGTATTGTTTTGTTGTGATTGCAAATGTTTTTGTTACTTGTTTACGATTAAGCATACCTACCTAGGTGAATAACTGATCAAAAGGATTTGTGTGTTTACTATGAGCTGTCGCCGTGGGTTTAAGGCAGACTTACTTTCGATCCTCCTCGCTCGCACCAATATGTGAGTATGAGTGGGATGGATAGATTAGAGCAGATAACACCCTTTAGCCGTACCTTGAGTTGTCAAGTGTTAGGCAATCGCACTCGCAACAAAATAAAAGCGCGCGCTATAAGTATGCCTTACGCATCGAGTAAAACCTAACGTAACCGTTACTTGACAACTATTGGTATGGCTTCTGGTGGCTTATGAATCTTATGATGGTCTGCGTTTACTGTTTATCGCGCTACGCGTCACTATCGCACTCGCATGCTTGTTAGAACGTGACAGCAACTACGAAACTGGGACCATCATAAGCCTACTGGTGGCGTGAGTTTAAAACGCAGTGGATAACGTAACTTGCTTTCAGTCCATCCCGCTCACACTCGGGGATTTACGAGTGCGAGAGGACCTTTGAACTACGTTGAATTTATATTTTAGATAATCACTTCCTAATCGACGTACCTATGTATTTATTGTCTCCTTTCTCATATAATACAGGGTGTTTTTTTTTCGACCGTTCAAATTCTACGTAGTGAATGTGTAGGTCATACTGACCAACTTTTACTATGGGGACAAAGTCGAAATCGCGAAAAAAAAATCAGCTGTTTCATACATTTCGGCCGGCGTATGCCGCCAATTTGTATGAAACAGCTGATTTTTTTTTCGTGATTTCGACTTTGTCCCCATAGTAAAAGTTGGTGAGTATGACCTACACATTCACTACGTAGAATTTGAACGGTCGAAAAAAAAACACCCTGTATAGTAGTACTGGCGTCGAGGAAAGAGATTCAATTCTTAAAAAGGGTGTGTCCTGTCCAATGCTGAAAGTTACAACTTAACTAGTTTTGTGAGGTACAAATTCCTTCTTGTATTTTCTAGCACGATGAATTGCGCCGGCAGGAGTTGGTACACGAGTTTAATTTAATCAATTAGGGCGGGCGTTGGCGGCGGCTATCTCATCGGTATTCATTCGTTTTTATTACTTGTCGGCTGCAGTAGAGAAAATAATGTTTCTCAAGTGTCCTGTCAATGATATAAAGTTAAAAAAATCTTAGAGCTCACTAATTCACTGCTGAGTAGATATCCACGGTCAATAGAAATTTTCTCTTAACTGAAATTTTGACTAAATTTTAAGATATTTATTACAGTATATTTAAACATATATGATTTTATTTTATTTCTTGGGAAAACACAAAGACGGACAAAAAAGTACAAGAGTCAGGAATTTACAAAATATGCCTATCTATGTCCTAAGACAATCCCTTTACAAGTGTTCTGTAAGTGATATTATATTTTTCATCTAAAAATAAATAAACGGGCTTGGATGTAGTCCTGTGAGATTACATACGTAGTGTGTTAGATGGTTGGTGACCATCTTTTTGCAGTTGAAAACACACTTAACAAGTCTCTTTCAGTAAAATAATTTCTCTTCGCACGTGGGAAAGATTTAAAGCAGAACTTTTTTTGTTGAAGACTTTATTAGTAAAGGCGTTTTTTAAGCGTCGGCAGCAACGCGGAGGGTGGGTAGCGTCATACAAACAGATCGATGTTTTATGAGAAATAGTCAGTTTTAAGATCCTATTCAAGTACTTAGTATAGGTAATTCTTGCTATAATATATTATTATTATAGGAACTTAGGAAACTTTCATAAGAAACAGCTGGATGATGAGATATTTCATTAATTCTAAAAGTTGAGGGTAGGGTAGGGTAGTGTGATGGACATAGGTACTTTTGCGTCGGGTGCTAGCCGATGTACTCGTATTTATAGTTATTTTCTTTACAAAAATAATTACGTAAATTGTGTATGTCTACGAATAAATAAAATTGTATTTCTTTTGTTTAATTATTTTTTTTAAATTGCACAATAACTCGGTTATCGTTTTAAATTTTAGGTTAAGAAACAGATCAATCTCAGTAATTTGTTGGTCCTGTCCAACCAGGGATCCGGCATTAAAATAGGTGAGCACGCCAGTCGGAAAGTAAATCGAGATGATTGTTTCAGAGATGATGACGTGCCGGCTGGGGTCGAGGCGGCTGGGCGGGTCGCGCGGCTCGCTGCAGACTGGCGCGTGCTCCGCCGCCAGCGAGCTGGACCTCTCCTCGCGCTCCCGGCGCTCGCAGAAGGCTCGGTACGGCTTCTCAAACTTCTTTATCCTGCTCTCACATCGGCGTGAAATAGGCACAGTGTCAAGGAGGGGGAGTGACATGAAAACACTATGATAGGTTTACACCATTGTAATTCCCAGTAAGATCTCTTTATTCTAATGAACCGTACAACTGTATACATGTTTTGTACGTGTTTTAAGAGACAATCCCTTATCGTATAGAGAGGTGATGTATCTACTCTTAATCTCTACTACGTTGTCTACGTGACGAACGTGTAGGATTGTGCTAGCCTATCACAGCGTTACTAAATGTTATATAACACCATCTTTCTCTCTTACACATTCGAGTAGTCCATGACATTGTCCTTTTTACACTATTACAATAATATCCAATGTGGGAACATCATTAATATCATTATATGCGAACACTTGGGGTGTTGTGTTGTTGGCAATACTTAAGCCACCTCATCGTTCACATTCATCTGCGGGATTGCAGAAAATCTATTCCAATAAACTACTTGAAACATTTTGAAGATTAAATTAATTCCAATTCGTCGATAACTAGGAGCAGTTACTGTGTTATGAACTGATCAGCTACATATACTATACATAGTATTAACTAGTAGTAAGTAAATCACTTTATTGTACGCCGAACGTATTATACAGTACAATACACTTTATAATTGAGATACTTGAAAGCCACACTTAATTTCTCTCAGCTTTTATTTACTATCTCTTAGTATTTTTTAAATTTATAGAATCGAATATCTATCTGGTATCTGTATTTTCACAAGAAGACAACTATAATATTTTAGTTTTGGTTTTGTATTATTTCAGATTCAGTGATGATAAGTGTAGTACAAAATGAATAATATTAACCCATTACAAGTAAAACCAAAGGTTGTTGAAAACGAATAGGTAAAATAATTCCTTAATCGAATTGAGAGTCAGCTAGGTGAACTGTAAACACATAAATAAACATTTATTTACCGGTTAGGAGTGACACGGTATTCAATGTTGGTCAGGAAACCCCCGGCGGCGATTTACGTTTCGTGTTCGCAATTGCAGAACAGTTTCCCTGAACCATGTAAATACTTTATCATTCAAATTTGTTTTATAAATCAGGATTTTGTCACAGTTTAATTTATTAAATATATTAAACAAATATACCATTGTTAGGTTTTTACAACTATTGGGTACACAAAAATACTTTACCTTAATTACAACGGTAAATTCAGGGTTATAAATGTATGAAACAAAACGAATGTATGTTACGTATAAACGTAATTAGCTTAAATTCCTATTTTTTTATAATTTTAGTAATAGTTTTTAGGTTTTGTTTTCTTTAGTATTGTAAGTTTTAATCAATAAATATAATCGAAGATTTAAAACAACCGCTGGATTAATGTTCGAACAGCCAGTATAATTATATTAATTATGTATAATTGCATAGGTATCATTCAGATTTTTCACACGACTCGCAAGCTTTTAAGAGAAAATTTAATAAGTGCAATATTGCCTTCAGACATAGGTAACATTTATCTACAGATCAGATTTATCATCACTGGCACTCATTTCGTAAGGTACTGTTTTCTTATTTTTTACCAACTACCTATATTTAATTTTAATGATACAATAATTATATCAGTAAATGTGATCAATTCATGTACCTATACGTACACTTCATACCGTAGGCACTGCGCCTGGCCAATACCTGGCAGTTCCGATCCATTTATTTATTTGTAAAGTAGGTAAGTATAGGTACTTATACTTATTGTCGGGCCAGCGTTGGGGACCACGCAAAATACGAGTAAGCACGTTTGTTGTTGTGGAAAATGGCCAGAATAGAAACAAATTAAATACTATTAAAATGTTACCCCCATTAAAATATTGTAAATGCGGTTATGCGTATTTACAATATTTTTATAGAGGAGCTTTACAATTTTTTTGTAAGCATCTATACTTTCCTACATTACCCTCGTTATTTACGCACTCTTCCTAATAACTACGTTATTAGTAAGTAATTCACACGAAAATTCTTGTTCTAAAACAGCAAACCCTTTTTTTTGTATGTGGGGAAATGCGTTATGCATACCACCCGGACACGGGGCTGGACCCGGATGGTTATGAGGGACTCCCAGGGCTGATGAGGCCCTGGTATACCCACTAACACCCCACGGTCTTCCAACTCGCCGCATTTGAGCGAGGCTACCTATGGGAACTCCGAAGAACACTTCCGAAACAAAACAGCATATGGATGGTCACTTGATGTCAGTCTGTATGACTTTTTATCTGTAGAGATACTCGTATGTCAAATATGCCGTCAATCTTATGTAGATATTTACCTCATTTCATATTGTACAGCATCAGAGAATTCATCGAAATAAGCAAACTACCTAGCTAGCGAAAAGATAATCAAGGTCGATGCTGTACGGCGAACTGCAAAGCTTGAGTTTCCCTTAGTATCGTAACATGCTCTTGACCTGATAGCCGTACAATGCCCCGGCAACGATTTTATAACTACCTAGGCATCACGGCTTAGCTTCTCTTGCGTAAGTGTACGAGCATAATAGTATCAATGTACGATGTTTCAGGCATCGTATCGTAATTCATTATTTATTATTAGATATTCTAGGGTTTAAGATGTAGCTAACCTTTATTTTACGTGTTATTGGGTTGCTTTTGGAGCAGTTTGATAGAGCGATTTAAGAGGATGAACAAGTTAGCCGGCTGTAGTGGAATCTGTCACGCAACCGTGGGCGATAAAAGCCGACGTAAATCGACCTCTTAACTTTTAGCCTTAATACGTTCAAGTACATACCTAACATGTCTGTTTTATCCATACCTATTAGAAACCTGGGAAAATCACAATTTGTTCGCGTTGGTAATGGTAATTTAATTACATTTTAAGGTAGAAAATGTTAAAAGAATATTTCCATACATATAATAAGCTAAGTTGCGAAACTTTTAACAGTGTTCAAATCTAACAAAATTTAATTGAAAAATTCATGTCTATATTTAATTGCAACTTTAAGTAATAGTTCATTACTGGAGACGCAGGGAAACCTAACTTAGCAGTCTGCGTAGCAATAGAGGTAGAAAGCCTGATAAGTTTGGCTTCCATGCGAAGCAAGTATAGTACTTTTCGCAAACTTCCATTGAAATAATAAAATCAGCAATCATTTTCGCAGTCAGTACAAACAAATAACGAATCTACTCGTACAATGTTACAAAAATTTTCAACCTATGCGTCAACGTTTACAGCTGATAATGTTGAGTTATCGGTCAAAAGCTACATGCTACACTTTCATTGCCAACGAGTGCTACGCGCTACGCTCGTAGCCGATCCCGTGATTTTTCCGCTTTGTAGCGAAAATGGACCTCCCACAGAGAACTCCCCTCGGGAGTTCCCGGCGCTCAATGTGTTAAGGTCAAATTCCTTTCTCCACATGTGGATAAAATGCCTTTTTACCCACCCGCTTATTTTAAAAGACACAGGGCGGCTCTCCGAGATATTGAGGGGTAAAATACGAGAAGGGTAACATTTTTACTGCAGAGCCCTAAAAGAATATTAGCAATACTTCCCTTAAGTTTTCCTTAAAAAATATCAATTTACTTTGTGTGGCTAAACGAGCACTGTCTCCATTAAGGCGCGGATGGAGTGGTTCGAGGAGCTGTCTCTTGTTTGTCGAGGACGGCGAGGGCCCTTTTCTGAAGGGCACCTTTAATCACGAGTACTCACACTGCTGACTCGATCACCTTCGTCTCCAGGGTTCCTATGGCGCGGAAGCTTACCGGACCTCTATGTTAATTATGTAGGCTGTGTTTGATTGTGTTTGTTTTTTGATAGTTTAGTGCGTTATAATTGTATAGTTCACTCATTTTGCATGTGCATAGAATATTTTTCATTTATGATTCACAACATGAGCACCATCTTCCGAAAAACAAAAGTGAAAACACATGTGCAAAAAGAAAATTCGTTTATTGTAACTTTTATTAGAAATGGAAACAAATAGTGAAAATGTGACTTGTGACTTTAGAAAGAGATCCTTCAGGTATAACGCTAGATAAATTGCACAAGATCCAACTGAAAGCTTCGGTTTGCTTGACCACACGCTGTCGAATACATAAGCTTGGCAGAGTTATTATTTTGAATGCATGTAACTAACCACGTGGAGGCGCTCGATCTCCCGCCGTCGGCGTCGGCGTCCACCTGTGGCCCCTGTGGGTGAAGTCAACAACCCCCAAGTGCGCGGTGTCTGGAATTCCATCAAGGCATAGCACTCATGATTTCCAACCACTCAAAATCATTACAGCGAATAGCATGTTAAAGTTAGCGTATTTGATAAAATTGTATCAATATGATAAAAAAAAACAAAAGTCATTCACTTCTCTTTATACACATTCCATTTATACGAAACAAGTCCATATAATAATTTTTATGATCAGTTACACAAACCTAGTCTACCCATACGTTATCTTACTGGCAACAAGGTGTTAGAAGACTAGGTCTGCGTTAAACGCCATACCAATAAAGATACAAAAAAATATTTGAAGGTAGTAGTTGCAAATTTCCAGTGGAGTCAGTGCGTAAATCTACATAGCTGAGTGGCCAGATCGTGTAAAGACCAGGGATTAAATCCAAAGGCGGGCGGGGTTATGTCAGTCTCGGTAGCCTAGTTGGTAGTGGCCCTGCTGGGGCTTACGAAGCCGGAGATCCTGGGTAGGAATTCTGTCGTGGGCATTTATTTGTGAGTTTACCATCATCACAAATATTTGTTTCTGTAGTATTTATATGATCATACGCACCAATCAGGAAGTACTAGACAAAGCAAAAGAGAAAAGACAAATAATGAACATCATTGAAAAACGTAGAGCTAAATGTATTTATTGGTCACATACTGGTATACAGACACGAAAGGTTGAATTTAACCATCTTAGAAGGAAAAATCGAGGGAAAAAGAGGTAGAGGAAGACCCAGAGTGCCATATATGACACAGATAAAAGAATGGTCCTGTAGTCAGACATACCAGGAAGTGAAGACAAGAGCCCAAAATAGGCTTGAATTTAGAATGCTGCAGCGATAGAGGGCCAGGCCCTCTTAATTATGAAGATGATGAGTATTTATATACTTATTATATCTATTATAAAAATCGTCAGCCACACAAGTCTTAATTGAGCTTACCGTAGATCTAAGTCCATGTCCCTGATGGGGCAGAACACCTCAAGCTGCGCAAATGTTTAGTTATTGATTCTGGCTGCATGTTTGAGTAGTTTGGGGTGGAAACTCTTGGGCTGTGGGGACATGGCGCCCATAGAATATATAAAGAGCTGGCGAAGCGCCTTGTGGGACCGACGGGTGACAAGAGGACTGGTAGCCCTTGCGCAATGCAGCGGCAGATCTTGCGCAATGTATTGGTATTGCCGTTCAACGCCGAAATGCCACCAGCCTTCTTGGCACTCTGCCACTAAAAAGATGTGCCCCCCTCCCTCTAACTTTTGATACGTGGGTCCAAAAATATGAAAAAAAAACATGAATAGTGGGCTTATAGAATACCTTAAAATAAAACTATTTTGAACATAATCAGCCCAGCCTCATTTTCAAAGTCCGGACGGCGGGAGCTAAAATGCCATTTACACTAGTGCTTCATTAAATATGTCTGTTATTTTTTTATTTAAATATTCTTGAATGAGTCCCGGAAAAATATCTCAAAATTAATTTCTGTTCATATTAGGTAATATGAAGTCAAGATTGTACAAACAGGGGAATTTTTTGTTAAGCTTCCTACCTGGAAAAGGCACCTTATTACTAGTCTGTGCTGAAGCTATTATTAAAGGCACTCCTATATTATTTTGCTGCAACATTGCATATTTTGATAAAACAAACTTTATTAAATTTCTACGTCGACGACACAGCAGCTTTATAAATGTGTCTGACCTTCCCTCGCCGACATAAATTACAAGCGATGTGACATTCTTGTCCGGTGTCAACATTTTACGGACGCCGCTAAACCACGCCAAATGAAAAGCGTGACGTGTAGGTACGAGAGACCGGCTGCGGCAGCCGATGTAACCACATTTTTGAACACTTTATATCTCATTTCACGGTACAACAACTCACAGCGAAGGCAGCTTCTTTAACCTCCAGCCACATGGCGTTTCATTAGAAAACCAATTTGTGTGGCAAAGTTGATTGGTTTCTGAACGCTTTCTAGAGATATTTTTGAACGTGGTTTCGTCTAGATTTTACACATGTTCAACGTTGTATAGATATGTGTAATACAGTAGGTAAGAATTAGGAATTGAGTACCTACTCGATTAAATCGGGTACTCCCCATTTCCATCACGAGTAATTTGATTAAGTGCTCTAATCCAATTGAAACCTTGTCCCTCGCTAAGTCAGTTGCTCTGAGTTACCTCTCTCTTTAACCATCTAATGTGAGGGTTAAGATGGCTTTTATGATATTATGCCGGTACCTAGTCACTGTCAAAAGTAGGTTAACACGTTAGTCCTTTGTTGCGTTAATGGAATTTTTCTATGGCATATTTATTGCTTGATCATGTACGGGATGAACGGACCGGAAAGAACAGTCGACCTAACCACATTTTCAGCTATGGTGGTTTGAAAATAGATAAGCAGTTGGGTCAAAATTATTTTCGTTGTCTTATTTTGTGTCCCTAAAACGTGACGCAGTGGTGATTTTTGTATGAGGTGATGTTTTGTTTTTAATTTCTCATGTATGGATTAAAATCTAGCGTGCACCGGATTTTTTTAATTATACTGAATCGAAACACCAACTAAAAGCGTGACAGAGTGGTATGAAACAAGACAACGAAAATAATTTTGACCCAGTTATTACCCAGGTCATTTGTTGATAAAGTAGGTGAGAACGAGGCAATTCAATAAAAATCATCTTACAAAGAAAATAAATACTGAAGTAAAAACGTAACTATGGGACAAAACGAGAATGTTATGATGCAATAAATATAGTAGAGTGAAATATTCATTCAATTTTTTTTGCATCTATTTGAAAATATAAGACAAATAAGTATCCAGTTACAAAGTTACACTTGTTCATACGTAGCTCTGGATTTAGTTTTGTACCTGCCTAGCTAAAGTCTTTACGAACATGTGCCCTAGCAGTAGTTTGGTAATAATAGTACTAGCGAGAGCCTAGTAAAATGTACAGAATATAATGAAATTCATAATCAAATGATAATTATGACGAGTATACCTAACTACTTACCCAAACTCCATACAATCTATAGGCACGGCACACATAAGGGTATCTACGCCTTAAAGCTGGCCATTAGTCGACTATAACAAAATGTGGAATTCCTATAAACTGGTAGCTAGACTTATTAGTCGAGGAGCCCATATATTACAGAATCATATTTATTTTTCGTTGGAAGTTGACGATATTTGTCAATCGGGTGTCAATTTAGCGTTTTGGTAAACGTACGTGTTGTGTGGCACAAGGGTAAAATAAAATTACCAATTTTTAAACGTTGTTTAAATTAATATAACAATTCTTTTTTAAACATGTCTGCTCATAACAATAATTTACCATGTATTGTTATTATGATTTGTTTATTGTTTCATAATTATTAAATCTAATTTACCGGACATTCTACATTTAAGTAACTACATAATAGCGCATCGAATTTACGAGTTTTACTTAAACTCAAAATGGAAAAAGTTATATTGCGGGACCTGACCCGTGTGTATTTTTTTACTGATTTGATAACGTATTTAGTCTTCTTGCATATTAGTCATATTACTATAAAATTGGCTGCTACTAACTACGAACTTTGTAATTGTGCTTATTTTATACAATAAGCAATTTTACCAAACAAAGTTGGTTTTGCGGTCTAAAACAAATTTAATGATTTATTATCACAGGTTCGTCTGGTGGTAAGAGTTGTGATCAAAGAATACATTTTTTGCATGGGTCAAGAATGTAAGGCGACAGAATTTTTAAAGAAGCTAGATGAAGTTTTGAGTATTCTTACTGATTCTGCTACATTCCCATAAGATCAATTAAATAATGAACTTCTTCGTATATTTTCCCGCTTAAAGTCGGAATTTAAGACTAGGTCGGACTAGGACTTAAAGTCGATATGCCAAAACAGGATTTCGGGTCTAGTAATGACGGGGATACCAGCAGACGTTTTTTTTTCTAATCCCGAGATCTCTTCAAGTTTTGAATATCAAAAGGAAATCGACCACGATTTGACAAACAGATTTGCTATTGAGCTGGAAGTCCTCTCGAGTGGACAAAGAGTAGACCTAAGTAGTTTGAGTCATATTGCGACGATACGGCATTCTATGTAGAGTATATCCTTGGAAGCCACTGACCCCAACTGTTCACAAAATTCAGATGCATAGATCTATTGTTATGAAGCATGCCCTTCTCCCCATAGGAAATTTATCGGAAGAAGCCGCAGAAGCCAGAAACAAGCACTTCGGAGAATTCAGGAATAGCTTTTCAAGAAAATTTTCGAGGGAACAGTGTTACTTCACCGTTTTGAATCGGCTGTTAGTTACTTCCGATCCACTTCTCAATAGCATCATGCCTAAGCCACTGAAAATATTAAAACCTTTTAGCTCTGCTGCCAGAAATATGATGCTTGCCCCAAATATAGACACTAATGCTATATCGGATGATGATGATCTGACATTAGATTTTGAGTAACGATCGGACGCATCATCTGGGTAAGAAAAACCATACATTTTGTTAATAGTTAATATGTAAATACCTATGCAAAATTAATTTTACTACCCCAATCGGGCCGCCAAGGTGTAAAAGTGGTCCAAAATAAATTTGTTTAATATAGAAGTCATATTTAAGTATAAAATGCGAAAAAACGTATAGAAATAATTATGGCCAGCTTTTTTAGTCAAATACCCCTGTGTGCGGCATTATTGTCCAATGATTTAAATGCAAATTTAACTTAGTGATTGTGCGCAAAATTGTCATCTTGCTGATAGTTTTGACTTAAAAACACAGAAATAATTATGTTCCAAGATATTTATTTACTAATTTATTTAATTAATAATAGTGCAATAAAATAATATTAAAATAACCTTATACGACGTCGCCATTTATAAATTAATCTGAGTATTCGTAGTACTGAAGCCCGTTTATCAAAAGCTTCTAACTTGTAATACAAGTGGAAGTCTCTTCTTAGCACCGTTAATAAGACAAGGACTTCCGCTTTTATTACAAGTTACAAGTTTTTGAGATATAAGCCGTAGTTAGTATTAGTATTATAATTCACTAGACGGCAATTTTATCTAAAATAGCATGTATTTTAGATAAAATTACTCATAAATTCAAACACGGCGTTGAAGAATTGAACCTATATTTAAAACATAACAGTACCTACATAATATTTTTCATCACACTGGCTGGCTAAGTAATAGAAATGTCAGTACGTCATTTAATAATATTATGTCTTAAAACTTATTTTTTTGTCGGCAAGTGTGATGAAAAACATTGTCTGCATCACGGTAGGTAAGCGGAACACTAACTCGAGTCATAAAAGCCCTCCGCCTAACGGCGTCGGGCTTCTAACACTCTCGTTAGTAATTCCGTACTTACCTCCCTTGATGCACAATGTACTAATGTTCCTAAAGCAAAAATAAATAAATTAATATAAACATAGGTTGTTGTCTAGATTAAAACTCCTGGGGGCCAGTGGCGACGCGCCGCTGCTGAGCGGCTGGCGCAGCACGCCGCACACGCCGCACGCGCCCGCCACGCCCGCGCCGCACCACTCGCACAACCATCTCGCACCTCACTGCAACGGCACCGACAGGTAATATTAAAACTCCTGGGGGCCAGTGGCGACGCGCCACTGCTGAGCAGCTGGCGCGGCACGCCGCACACGCCGCACGCGCCCGCCACGCCCGCGCCGCACCACTCGCACAACCATCTCGCACCTCACTGCAACGGCACCGACAGGTAATATTAAAACTCCTGGGGGCCAGTGGCGACGCGCCACTGCTGAGCAGCTGGCGCGGCACGCCGCACACGCCGCACGCGCCCGCCACGCCCGCGCCGCACCACTCGCACAACCATCTCGCACCTCACTGCAACGGCACCGACAGGTAATATTAAAACTCCTGGGGGCCAGTGGCGACGCGCCACTGCTGAGCAGCTGGCGCGGCACGCCGCACACGCCGCACGCGCCCGCCACGCCCGCGCCGCACCACTCGCACAACCATCTCGCACCTCACTGCAACGGCACCGACAGGTAATATTAAAACTCCTGGGGGCCAGTGGCGACGCGCCACTGCTGAGCAGCTGGCGCGGCACGCCGCACACGCCGCACGCGCCCGCCACGCCCGCGCCGCACCACTCGCACAACCATCTCGCACCTCACTGCAACGGCACCGACAGGTAATATTAAAACTCCTGGGGGCCAGTGGCGACGCGCCGCTGCTGAGCGGCTGGCGCAGCACGCCGCACACGCCGCACGCGCCCGCCACGCCCGCGCCGCACCACTCGCACAACCATCTCGCACCTCACTGCAACGGCACCGACAGGTAATATTAAAACTCCTGGGGGCCAGTGGCGACGCGCCACTGCTGAGCGGCTGGCGCAGCACGCCGCACACGCCGCACGCGCCCGCCACGCCCGCGCCGCACCACTCGCACAACCATCTCGCACCTCACTGCAACGGCACCGACAGGTAATATTAAAACTCCTGGGGGCCAGTGGCGACGCGCCGCTGCTGAGCGGCTGGCGCAGCACGCCGCACACGCCGCACGCGCCCGCCACGCCCGCGCCGCACCACTCGCACAACCATCTCGCACCTCACTGCAACGGCACCGACAGGTAATATTAGGACATTGTGCATCAACGCGCAACGGGGGTAAATACGGAATTACTGACGAGAGTGTTACAATTTAATGACTCGTTAGTATTCTGCTTACCGACCGTGATGCATACAATGTTTTTCATCACACTTGCGGACAAAAAAATAAGTTCTAAGACAAAATATTCCGCGCCGCACCACTCGCACAACCATCTCGCACCTCACTGCAACGGCACCGACAGGTAATATTACTACATTGTGCATCAACGGAGGTAAATACGGAATTACTGACGAGAGTGTTACAATTTAATGACTCGTTGGTATTCTGCTTACCGACCGTGATGCATTCAATGATTTTCATCACACTTGCGGGTAAAAAAAATGTTTTTCATCACACTTGCTGTCTAAGCGTGCCATTGCTTGCGCGCGTAGCGGGAGTAATAGAAAAGTGAAATTCCCTAGGGAGTAATAGAAATGCCAGTACGTCATTTAATAATATTATGTCTTAAAACTTATTTTTTGGTTGGCAAGTGTGATGAAAAACATTGTATGCATCACGGTCGGTAAGCGGAATACTAACTCGAGTCATAAAAGCCCTCCGCCTAATGGCGTCGGGCTTCTAACACTCTCGTTAGTAATTCCGTACTTACCTCCCTTGATGCACAATGTACTATTAAGACAAAATATTATTCTATGACGTACTGACATTTCTATTACATCCTAGGGAATTTCACTTTTCTATTACTCCCGCTATGCCTGCAAGCAATGGCGCGTTTAGACAGCAAGTGTGATGAAAATATATATATCGCTTGTAGCTATTCACCCGCTTACTCATAAACATTCTCTAAATTACGGCGCGCACACTTATTAATATAATGTATAAGATCGAAAGGGACATACAATAGGTAAGGAGACGTTTGTGAAAGTTAACTTTTTCGACTCTACGTCAAATACAAAAGTTGTCACTGCCATGTCGCCAAAATTTCAAAACTGAATTTGACCTTTACATATATGCATGTGCATGTAGGCATATGTTCATCTTATGGACCGTTACTTAGATTAGATATGTGGGCTGTTTTTTTTTCATAAAGGAAGGGGAAATGTGGAGGGACCTTTTTTTGGTTTTGGAAAATGTTTGTAAACTTTGGGAGAAAGAATTTCACCTATTAGGATCGAAAGAGCTCACGATTCTGAGTAGAAATCATATAAAAACTACCTAACATAGGTACAAAAAAGCTAACTTTGAAAAAAAAAATCCTATTACTCGGTCTTTGGCGTCGAACCTGCGGTGCCAATATATGCCAGTCGTTGGCGTCAAAAAGTAAAAGCTCGCGCAACTAAATGTACCTACTTTAATAATAAAGGATGAATCTGTATTCGATTTTATAGGATTTAGCTATTAGGTATGATATGCGACATTTATTGCATTATTATAGGGAAATAATTAATAATATAATTTTTAATATAGTACTTATTTATTTAATTAAGTCATAATAAATATAATCCTACTGTTTACGTATCCGCAAATCAATTATTTTAAACTAACCCAAAAAATACATTGTAGGTACACTGAAGAACTTTACTGTGATTCCCACCTGAACATATAATTAAAAGCACTGATTAGAAGCTTATATTCAGCTAAGGAAGCTAGTATCCATCTAAAAACACATGTTTGCCCCATTTTTCTGCTCTATACATGATGCGCTCCACACGACGCATGACCTCGTAATGTGCATCATGTGGGAGACCGGGGGGTAACAGTAAAATTCAGTAAATCTAAAATTTTACGGTTTTGCCTCGATTGTACTATATCGTAGGTACAGTTCACTGTATATAATGATGACAAATATATATATATAGTTTCATATTTTTAAATCATTTATAGTAATGCTAATATTATGAAATTTAACTTTTTCGACTCAACGTCAAATACAAAAGTTGTCACTGCCTTGTCGCAAAAGTTTCAAAACTGAATTTGACCTCTACAGGACTATGTTCAGCAGTGAACGTCTTTCGGCTGATATGATGATGATGATGATGAATGCTAAAATATCCATGTCCTTTAACTTTGCTACCGTACAGCCTGAGTCACAATCCCCGAAAACGACCCCTACCTATCCTTTTCCCCAGGCATATAAAAGATAACACCTGTCTGAGAGCCGCACTTCACTGACGCGGAGCGGAACGGAGCTGTGCAAAATTGACCAGTTACATTCTTCAAATTCAAAATTGAAACACTGTGATGCGGTCTCATTGGCCGAGCTTCCACAGCTCCGCTCCTCTCCGCGTCAGTGGAGTCGCACCCTAACAGATATATTTTATTCAAGGATGGTGGAACAGGCCCTGAGTCTAGTAACGTTTTGATTATAAGTAGGTATGCCTTCGTACAACCCACAGGTGCCTTGCTGCCTTTTCGCATAATCTCCCTACCTACTTCAGAAAATAAATACCCAAAAAAAGAAAAAAAAATACTCGTGCCTATTTTTAGTAACTTGAGTAAGAAAAACGTATTACCTGCTGTTGCTAACGCTCAGTCGGGAACGAACCGAAATAATTCAAATAATAGAAAAGAGTCAAAAGGATTGGCAACTTGACTACTTCAGGTCACCGTTTTTTAATAAAAGCGAATCTTTTATGTCCAACTATTTCGACGATTTACGAAGGGCCAAAATTTATTTTTGCTTGTTAAATTCAATCTTATGCTCCTCGTTTAATTTAAAACAATGTATAAAAACGCAGCTTTACATGTCGCTTTCCATTATTAAATAGGGGTACTTTGTGTACAATTTTACTACCCTTTAACCAAATATACGATGTAGCCTACTGCAACTCACATACAGGTTTGCCAGTTTTATACGGATTTATTTTATTTGCTGTCATTCTCCTTTAGAGATTCTGCTCGGAGCGGAATGATTGTGGCATTCTGCCAGATGTTACAGGTTATCTAGCTTTACAAACCAGGTAAATGGTAGTTACGTATAAAATTCGGCTTTAGTTTCAATGGTCACATGCGACAATTTGTCATTTTCATTTCTTAATGATTTATTTAAGAAGTTAACTCCAAAGCAGATGATGGGCTTAAGTGCTTAAGAATATGCACGTTATTCATAAGTACCTATGCCGAATTCCATTCTGGTTACTTCAACATAATAATACAGTTTTCTATCACACTCAATATTAACATGCTAGTTAGGTAATTAGATCCAACAAGTCATAAATATTCATGCAGTCTATGTTCCAATCTCCTTCCCCATCAAGTAATATATTGTATAAATCTCGACCTTACCACCAATAATAAGTCTCGACCCTATTCACACCACCAGTCTGTGAGGTATTTATTCTCTAGGGAGATTCTGTGCTGCATTTTGCGTCCCAATTATTTCAAAACCATAGGTACCTATCGGATTGCGTGTTAGTCTAGGGCCTGAGTGGAAGCTCGAGCGGGGTTTGCGGCGGGGCATTCATGTTAAACAAATACAAACGTATTCGCGTGGCCTGAGTGTACGCTGTCCAAATCCCTTGGACACTGGACGTGTCGCTGCACGCTCCGCCGGACGCGCCGCTCGACGCTGGCCACTCAGGCCTTAGGCAGACGTTTAATTATTCCAGACAGTATAATTTAAAATTAGCTATACCGTTCCAATTTAAATGCAATTCGATAGTCGTCGCCAAAAATTTACGTACACATTTCATTATTCATTAGTAATTGCACAATCAACCGCTCGATCAACCTCCGCTGTTTGTTTACTGATCGCAGCAAACTCATGTCCCAACTCCCTACCCCTACGCAGTATATGATTTCAGAGCAAGGATAACAGGTGTGTTATAGTAACACCCTGAATGAAAAAAAAAAAATATTAGCGCTCGTTTCTCTCGGGGCATACGATGCTTGGACGATGGTGTGCATCGAAGTTTCGATCAACAAGAATTCTATTTAGGTACGTAAAATAACTTGTCGTATGACTAACTTCATTTTACTAAGTAAATGGTCATTAACAATTAATTAATTATATTCATGATAGTTTTATTTTGGCGACATCGACATCTATACAGGGTGGCCAAAGAATTAGTACTTTCCCGTTACTTATTACGCTTTTAGAACTCAGAATAGACACCTACGGGTTTTTTAGAAGTTTTAGTAGGGTTGATATTCTTTGAAATTATTCATAAAATAGTACTAGGTGCTACTATTAAGTACCTACTACCTTCATACTAATTACTAGGTACTATGAGTACTGAAGTGGTTCTGAATCTTGAACTAATTTCCAAAAACATGTCCCAGGTCGCCTATTCTGCGTCCCAAAACCTCCCTGCCACCATATAATATATGTATATTTTGGTAACTTGAGGTTCAAAACAGTTTTCGGTATAAAAAATAAATAGGTATTTGATATAATAGATATTTTGTATTGTTGATTGTATCTGACTATTCTAACAAACCTACGTGCTCAGCGGCCGCCACAGTCGGAATCCATATCGGATTGTATAAATATTTAATTTATATGTTTGATACGTATTCGGTAATCTGTTGACGGAATGTTTATCGAAACACCAATTATGATTACAATGATGAATTTAAAATCTAACTAGGCGAATGTGTAATTCTATACTTATCCCCTGTTGGGGTGCGAAAGTCTCCCTTGTCTGCCCCATCGGGGCACTCAGGTGTTTAAGCGGGAGCTCAATGGAATCAACCTCCAATCTCCTAAACATACCAAAAAAAAGGTGCGAAAGTGCGGTAGGGTTAAAATGTCGAAATACGAGTATCAATCAGTAAATTGTGTCGTTTTTTTGTTCTTTCTGACAAAAGATTTTCAAAAATGGACACATAGATAGGAATCTTGGTGTAGGAATGAATTAGTGTGGCGGTAGTATTGGTCACATTTATCTGACAGGCATCAGTGATGGACACTTCAATTTCAGTACTTAGAGCGTTAAGCAGCAATTTGCATGTATAGCTCCTAGTTTCGTTAAAATAAAGGTACTGGCGTCATTATTCAAATTGTTAGACACAAAAGTACGCACGACAGAGGTTTCGTTACTTATTGCTCTAATGCTGTTGAGTTTAAAAATGTGTGACGCCTACCTGGAGGAGCTGGACAGGTTTCAATCGAAACTTCACCGAACTGAATAAAAAAGAAATCATGGAAACATGTAGGGGGATACTCAGTATACAGGGTATCTTTAGCAATTGAACAAAGCCAAAATGTACTTGATTAACTGTCAGGGTATTTGAAACCGATACGCAGTATGCCTCGTAACAATTGATGTAGCCGTCAATTAAGAAAATTTAGATTTTTTACTTTGGAACAACTTACATTAGGTATGTATCAGTAACTCCCGAGCTAATAAAAGAGGTAAATAGAATAGAATTGAAACCTTACATCTTAGTCATTTGCTTTTTTATTAATGTCACTAATAAGATTCCGACTTCTGACAAATATCATCATAAACCTTTTCGTAATTACACTGCTAGCAGCGCACTAGTGCAGCGATACATTTTATCAGGTTATATATATATCTAAGTACAATTATTTTCTGCCTTTTATCGCGTATTGTAAATAAATGTTGTTTGAAAATGATATACATTTTAGTTTTAATTATAAAATATTAACTTTACGAGTAGACCATTTGTAAGTAGTTAAAGATTTTATTCGGCATCAAAGTTAGTCGAATAGTTAAGATTACGCATACAGCGTAACCTTAACTATTCTTAACTTACAAATTTATTTCAGGGATCTTGGAAACACTGTACATAAACTTCGCAATTTACTTGGTATTCTGAAGCTAATAAATGACCTGGCTTGGTGTTATCTCTAGGTTCCATACACCTTACTCAATATTATTCCACAATGTTACAAATTTCAATATTCGCTAGAGGCTAAAATGATTTCATAGAATACAGGTAGCCTTTCCGAGTTGGCGAAGTGTAAAAAGCATTTTCACCGCTGGCAGAAGGAGGTATTGAAAAGTAGTAAATGAATGTCATTAATAAACGTTTTCATTTCTCATGCTCAAAAAGTGCACCTTTATGTCGTGCGTAGAAGACATAAAAACGAATTTTATACCCTCGTATTCTAGAGCATAAAAGTATTTTTTTTCTAAGGCCCTTATTACCTTAGTGATCGGTTCCAACAGCCAAACAGTTAAAACATATTGCACAATTTTACTGAGCAATAAAATAGTATAGCTGACAAAACTTGTTATATTATTTTATTTATAATACAATATTAGAATTCTGTATTTTCTGTCATTAAATTTAGTAAATCACATAAAATAGATATCGATTATCGTTCAAAAATGCTCCGAAATGCTTAAATTGGCAGAAAACCGAGCATCTGAAACTCTGATCACAGGTTGAAAATTAAAAAAATATTCAAAAATGAGTTGGCGGGTATATTAGTTTATATATTTTTTCTTCTTTCGCTTTACGACAACTTCGTTGTGTAAATTATAGTGGCAAATGTGTTTTACTTTCCTCGTAAACGAAGTGAAAAGCAGTGTACAACAAGGGCATAAATGTCCATTTTTACCCTAGTCTACAATTTTGGTTTTCGCTTCGCTCAGTCCAAAAAATTGCCTTTGGTAAAAATGGGTCACTTTATGCCCTTGTTTATACATTTTACTATTGGTTCGTCGAATTGCAAGCCGACTGTAACAAATGTTCAGTTGCAAGAGCTGGCAGTCGTGCGCCCCACAGAGTGGCGAGCCGAGGGGACCGCGCAGTGATCGACCCGGCCACAGCTACTCGTACGCTCGGCGTTAGCGCGGGATCGCCGACGCCTGGTTGGCGTCGCTCCTGATATCGCTTATTACCTACGCGTGAATAATCTTAGTAGCTTGTTTATGTTTGTAACTCGACAAGGTAGTTTGCATTGCTATTAATATCCCCTGTTGATCGCGATAATTATGGTTTAATTTCTGTGTATATCTGAGTAGAGGTAATTACCGAAAGGTTTCAGTAAATTTTCAGACTGGTAATATATTGCCATCTCTGTATTCGAATGAAATGATGCATTTTATGGATTGTTGTTACTCTTGCACGAGACTGTGCTAAGTTTAAAATTGGAGGGGATTAACATCTTATTTGTAGTTTTTACGCCCTTAGAAATAATTAATAATAGAGGCCACCGGGCTTTTCAGTACTACATCCATCTTTTTTCGAGCAAGAGTTCATAAGTTTATGTACTGAAATCTGTTTAATGTTTTATAAGATTCCCGTTTTGAATATTTAGCTAACAATCTATAGCGCTCGCACTGATGAGAAAATTAAATTAATATAAACCAATCTAAAAACTTGCATTATTTCGTAATCATGTCATTTTAGAGCACAATCTTGTTTTTATCACTAACTTAAAACCTTAATCCTTGTTGGTCACTTTAATTTTTAGTTCATATTAATAATATTTAAAATTAATAAAGTTAATACTAATACTTAAAAATATATCTGCGAACGTGTTTCACGTTATGTGTCAAACACGTCAAATGCTGTTGAAAGTCAATTATATTTGATTTTTTTTTGTTGTTTAATTGTGAACGGTACGCTTTCCTTATGCCGACGTATTTCTTATTTCAATCCGTATACGATTAAAGATCTTTTTTTTGTGGAATAAAAGGAAATTATTTATTAAATATTTTGTTTCAAGTACTATCAGTAGGTACTATGTATGTACCTGTAAATTATAAATATTACATAATAATATACCACAGAAAAAAATACGGAGCTTATCTACGTCGGAGGTGGGATTTGAAGGGTCTCTATTGGTTCCCATAAAGTTTGAAGTTCGATTTTTGAAGCGAATAACGTTGTAAGTCCGAATTTTTTTTAGTCATATTGTCATAAGTCATAAAAATTTATATCATAAATCGGTGGTCAGTTTTATGTAGGTCATAATTATTGTTAGTCATAAAAGTCGATGCCCATAACTTTTAAAATCCATACAGCATCATTTCCAGAATGTTAAAAGCAATAACCTTCCTTATTATAACTGTTACAACGTCTATATTCGCAAGTTGTAATGATAATGACAACGATTTTTTTTTGTTTCGTTTTATGTATGAATTATTATTTGTTATTAATAAATAAATGCATTAAATGTTTATTTTTTTACACCACCGAATAAACTTAGTGAGTAAAGTTGGTAATAAACTTAGTAAGTAAATATTTAGTAAGATTATTATTTTAAAATTCGGTCCTGGCGCTTCGCCGGCCGCTGCCGCGGCACGCTCTTTTCGCTCGCTCGGCTCGCGCGCTCTGGTCACAGTTCAACCTAACACTCCTCCTCGCTTCGCTCGTCGTCGTACCTAAACTGACCTGCCTTAGGGTCGAGTAGGTAAGGAAGTTTCCTAAGTTGCATCATAGTCCATAAATTCAATAATTTAAATTAAGGAAATTTATAAATTTCGTATTTTATATTAAATTTTTTGGATGAAATTCGGTAAGTTATTAAAACAATATGAGTAAGAACCATTTGATCCTTCAAATGTATGACTTAAAATATTTCTAAAAAATTATAGATAGACCTTTGAATGTTATAGTCAGTAATTTTATACCTTTTGTAAGTAGAGTATGTAATGTTATAGGTTAGTAATGTTAGATCTATTAATCGTTATACTTAACAAAAATTATGACCATTGATGCTTATATCAGTAAATTATATGGATATCAATTTCTGACTAACGAAATTCGGATTAACAAATATATGGGAAAGAAAGGGATCCCGGGATTTGAACTTATGTCCTGATCTTTCGCGTCAGAAAAGAAAAGCTGAGGGCGATTTTTCCTTAGTATAAAAAAAATAATGTTTATTACCTATCAAACATCTTTCATACATAACTTTTTTCTTTTAGATTAAGTGTCCTACCCACAGAATTAGATTTGGATAGAAGAAACAAGTTCATTCATTTGTATGGCGGCCGAGCGTGTCAGATTTTGTGCTGAAGTTGTTAGTTGCCTATGATTTTAAATATGTCTCAGGCCTTGAGTATTCATATTTTTTTTGTGTTGTTGCAATTAGTATTGCTTAAGGAGGCATTATTAATGTTTTTGTTCACTTCAACTTACAAATTTTGACGCCCGAAAGCTGCAAGCTGCGATTAAAGACGGACAACTCAGTGGATTTTACTGAGTTCATTTGACACACTAAGTAGATACGTTTGCTTGATCTATGGTATATATGACATCTGTGGTCCTACCTTACTTCTCTGCGCTCAAATATCTAACCAATAACCCGTTTGTAATACAATAACCCGGAACCAAGTTCTCTCTCAATAACTAACTCAAGGTGGCGTTTTGGATACCAAACCAATGTTAGGATATCTATTCAGATATTCAATTACAAGTGTATAACTTAGACCGCATGTAGCTGTTAAGGCTTCGACAGATTAATTGGATACACGTCCCTCGATAACCTTGTGGCAGGCCCTCAGGTGTTGCGTTAATATTCAATTATTCCCGAGTCAGTATTACATCCTTAAGCCCTCTCAAATCGGAGGTAAACAATCAGCTAATGCAAATATCGGTTTACAAAGTACGCAAGGTAGATTCATGGCAGCGGAAAATACTACAGTTGAATTTCAGAAAGTCGAAACTCAAGGGAGACGCAAATTAATTCGAGTTAAGCAGCTTTTGATTAATGGTGGGATTTGACTTGAAGAGGTTTTTGGATCACGTTCTACATGCTTGTGTACGTGCACATACTTAAATATGTGAATACATTTTGTGTTGGTACTTAAATACGTATTAGGTACATGCTAAACAAGGTGCTGCCATGTTATCATGTAGAAAAATACAACATTTATTTTAATTATTTATTTATGATTTGATGAGAGATATGTAGGGTGTCCCAAAAATAACGCAAGATTTGAAATCGATGAAAAATACTTATTTCTTGTTTGACTTTCTTATTTCTTGATTTAATCATAAAGTACAAAGAATAGGGTTTAGTATGGTAAAGCATGCTGAAAAATTACTTCGAAGGCTTTGCTGTAACATAGCACTCCTTTGTTAAATTTTTCTGCGAAATTTGCATAAATATGGGTGTATTTCGTTGCTGCAGTGTGAAATCCCCTCCTTCAAGCCATGGGCGATCGAGAGCTTGCTTACATAGATCTTTGACTATAAATAACCGTATAAAAAATTTACAATTATGTTAAATCGCAATATTTGGGATTCACTGAAATGAACGAAAAACGATCAGAAACGAGAAACGGGTCAAAACCGTTTTTCGTCAAGTAGACCAGGGCTGCTGGGCGATTTGCAATTATAATACTTAATCCTATTCTGTGTACTTTGTGTGTCAGAAAAAAAATTGGAATTGATCGAAAAAAGGAAGCTTTTTCGTTACATTTAAATCTTGCGTTATTTTTGGGACACCCTATATATCACGGTGATGTCATGTTGGTGTGTGTAGTGGCAGCAGAGTTGGCTTGCGCCGGCGCTCGACGTACACCAGCGGGCGGCTGCGCACGGGCCCGCACTGGTCCTTCGTGTTCGATCCCGCGGGCCGGCTGTGCTACTACTGGTCGATGGTCGTCTCGCTCGCCTTCCTCTACAATCTTTGGGTCATCGTCTACAGGTTCGCCTTCCAGGAGATCAACGGTAATTACCTCATGTATATTTATTCTACTGATAGTCTAATGCTATGCATCGTTCCATTACAAAGCTTACCAAGCATCATAATCACTTTAATATTGACAAAATCTCTTTATTCCAAATAAAGAGATTTGTCTTCTGGGTCTCATCAAACTTCATTCTGCGTCATTTTGTTAGGTTTGCTAATATTTGTGCATTATTTTCACAATTATCAAATTTGTTCAAATAGTACCTACTAAATATGTAATAGCAATTGGAGTGACTAAGTGAAATAGAAAATAAATAAGCGGAAGAAATGTTCGACACCTTGTATACCAGGCTTTGATATCTACTTTTTATAGATTTATCTACTTGGCATAAATAAAACATAACCTGCCTCGAGCTAATTCGGTTCAGCGGTAAGCTTGTAATTTGATATTTCAATAAACTAAACGTACAATTTCATTGTTGGTCTTGTAGGTACTTATTAAATGAGGAGTACAACTTTTGCCATTCAACTTTATTTATGCTGTCCAGAAACTTTCGGTAATGAGGAAATTACCTTCATAAACGATTCAATGTATCAACATATTTATGAAGATATTCCCAAGCTGAGCAACGACACGTAACTATTTAATGATCCGATCCCCGCTGAGCAGAATCTCCCGGGATTTAGGGCATTTAGTAAGTAATGCTAAGTCTGATAGAAAACGCCTATTGGACGAAACTATTTATGCAAAAACGTTTCCGTATAAGAAAACCAGGTACACTGAAAAAAAATGCTAAGTTGGATTTATCAGATCTTGCGTAATTATAACCGGAAATTAAGTTTGATTGGGTCCTATCACAATTTTTTTTTTTGATTTTACCAGACTTTTTACGTTGGCATTCTACTAAATTAATTTGGTTGATTACACCAGTTTTTTGATATTTCACCAGTTGTTTGGTATAAGTAATGTACAATGTTCTTTGTTGATTTAACCAGAATTCTGGTATTGACTTCAACCTTTTTAGTTTTGTAAATTTGATAGCAAGGATTTGTTACATTATATCAAAGTTTCCTCGTAATATAGCCAATCTAAGTCACTTTGGAAAATATTTTTTTCAGTGTATGTGTAAGGTACTAGTCTATAATTTATTTATATTATTGGGGGAGTGTGCGAACGAATTATAGAGGACTGTTATACTAGTAGGTATTTTCTGATAGCTGATGATGCGACTTTAACATATTAAATAAATCTTAACGAAATAGTATAGTTCTTTGTTTTTTTCTACACAACCAAGTAATTGATAATTAAGTATATGGCTCTTCTGATGGTAAACAGCTAGACACCGTAGTCTATGGTGTTTCAGCGGTACCTATATTACATGAGCGTTGCAGGCTTTATAGCAGTTACCCGCCGCTTCGCCCGCATATTATCTAATCACTGCATGTTAATGTTTTGCCGCGGATTATCTCGCGTTTGGCTTAACCGATTTAAGTGTGGCGGGTGGTGCTTTAACCCGCGGTTCGTCCGCGTTCTTCCAATTTTTATCACGGTCTTATTAAACTAGACCTAAATTCAAGAAGGCAGGGAACTCTTCTTGCATTTTTCACTCCAAATTCCATGTGAAGAATTTTAGCTTTTCGCCATACAAACTTTGGACCCCCAATGCACCCTCTAGGGAGTGGATTTTGACTTAACCCTTTTTTAGAACACCCCTACATCCTCAAAGAAAACTACGCGCTAAATTTGGAATCAGCTCACTGCGCTCGTGGTTAAAATTCTGGAATATTTCGCTTGCTCGGGTTTCAATATTTGCTCGAGAGTTAAACAATCACTTTGCTCCCTAGTAAAACAAATAACTATTACAATTTCCGTTCTTTTTTTGGAGGTTAGGAACCTCAAAAATGTGTATCTAAGCGGTTTTGGTTGTTGCAGGGGAGACGTTAGTGGTGTGGTTCTGCCTCGACTACTTTTCGGACTTTCTGTACCTGGCCGACATCCTGTTCCACTTTCGCACCGGCTACCTGGAGGACGGCGTGCTGCAGACGGACGCCGCCAAGCTGCGCGCGCACTACATGAACTCCACTACCTTCTACATCGACTGCCTCTGCCTGCTGCCGTTGGACTTCCTCTACCTCTCCATCGGCTTCAATTCAATCTTGCGCTCCTTCCGCCTAGTCAAGATCTATCGGTTTTGGGCTTTCATGGACCGCACAGAGAGACACACGAACTATCCAAATTTATTTAGATCGACCAGTTTAATACATTACTTACTAGTGATATTTCATTGGAACGGGTGCTTGTACCATATAATTTATAAAAACAATGGGTTCGGAAGTAAAAACTGGGTGTATCATGACACTGAAACGGCGGATGTGGTGAAACAATATCTTCAAAGTTACTACTGGTGCACGCTGGCGCTCACTACAATAGGTAAGTTTTAATAATAAGTTTTGTGTTGTAAGACGACTCGATAGGTACGATATTTTAAAGGTCCGAGTTTCTTTTTTATTTTTATTTTATAAATTTTTAACGTTTCTTCAACTAATGTTTTTTTCCCTACGCATACATTATAATGTAAAAAAAATATTGCATATAAAAAAATATACCTAATATACAGGTTGTTTTTTTTTCGACCGTTCAAATTCTACGTAGTGAATGTGTAGGTCATACTGACCAACTTTTACTATGGGGACAAAGTGGAAATCGCGAAAAAAAAATCAGCTGTTTCATACATTTCGGCCGGCGTAATGCCGCCAATTTGTATGACACAGCTGATTTTTTTTTCGCGATTTCGACGTTATCCCCATAGTAAAAGTTGGTGAGTATGACCTACAAATTCACTACGTAGAATTTGAACGGTCGAAAAAAAAACACCCTGTATAGTACGGACTCCGGAACTCTTTTTTAAATCGTACCTACCTACACAATATACAAAATTTAGAAATTATATTTTTTATTACTTTTTACAAATTTTAATATACCGCATTGCTAATGTTTATGTATGTTATTTATAAATACTCGCTCCGCAAGTTACTACTTATGCAGCCTGTGCGTTTTGCTTATTAAGGGTAAACTTTCGAATGCTCTGCACCTTAGTGCCAATGCAATAGGTGACACTCACGTGTCACTAGATACTTTTATAAATAAATAACATTAAAGGTGTTTTAGAACAGCGATGATCACTCGAACATTTACCTTACTAAAAGTTTATGTCAGGGTCAATCAACTTTTTTCGTACATTTCACTTGTCAAGTGCACAATTAATTATCATGCTGCATTTGTGACTTCCGTGAACAGGCGCGGGTCCTCCTCTGGCACTGGACCTAGGTATGCCTAGGTGCTGTGTTAAGTATAAAATACTATCATATCATAGGTCAATGCCCCCCCCTGAACGAAGTCTTGGATGCGCCTGTACGTGAACTTATTATATAATTTACATGACCATTGACCATGACCATACCATGTATGCGAAAATCATGAAATATGGGTGGTTTTGTCAATATTACGGTAACTCAGCAGACACTTTTTTACTTTCATACAAATTTAGAAATAACTATATCTGTTGAGTTACCTTTAAAATGAATGATATATGCATTATAATTAGATAAAATTTAAAGTTTTAGTTCTTTTTTTACCTGTCATGTTAATGAATTATTATACGAAAACAAAATACGTTCTTATTGTGTTTTTTTTTTCGAAATGGCATACTCGTATATTATTACAAACTGCACGAAAAAAGTTAATTAGCCCTTATATCATTTATTATATTTTTATCGAATATTGCTGTAACCATTTTTTATCAAATTGTATGAATTTAGTCGAATACTTAATGTTTTTCACAAATACAGTACTAATTATAAAACCTATACATAATATAGGTCTGATTTACATACATGAAATTCTAACTAGGTATCTAACGATCTCTCAGGCTTGTGATGGCCTAGCTTGCCACCAGCCTCCTACTATTAACTTACGTAATCGATTAGGTTAAGCGTCACACTACATCGCCCGTCGCAAACAGAATATTACATTATCTCTGAACTTTGAACATAATTCGAGACAAGGGTGTCAGGTAACTAAGGAAACCAAGATTTAAACTTTAGTGTTTGCTCATCTACATACATTTTGCAATGAAAAGCAGTCGAGCTTTAATTTACTTAGAAGGGTTGGATCTTTCAATTGGTTACATCATTGATACCTACATAATACGGCACGGAACACTTCACTTTGATATATCAAATGTTTTTTTACACTACTTATAAAAAAATCGTTCGGTAATTGAAAACAATAAAAAATTATACATAGTTAAAGGCCTTCATGAAAACAAAACATAAAATCACATTTTTTATGTTTCGAATTAAATTCTGTGTAACTTTTGGAAGTACAAAAGGCTTGGAATTGATATTTTCTATGAGCGGTCAACAATACACTTTTTTAATTCGTTCGCTTTTCTACTGTCGAAGGTTGGGCACAGTATATTATATTTTGACACACTTTTGGCGACACAATGGACACGATTGGGATTATTGATTAATTTTCTCATCTTCTTTTGCGGGAGAAATATTTCGAGTTGTGTCTTTGAAGAATCATCTCTTCATCCAGGTTTCCTCAAACAACATTTCTCGATAAGCTCGCATAAAGTGGGACAGCCGTGATCGGATTGATCAGGTCTCTCGAGTCGAGTACTTTCGACACGGAGTATGCATTTCGGGGCCGCGCGGCTCGTTTGTGCTCGCGATCTCGCGCTGTCGCGCACTCGATCAATCAACCCTAACACTCTACACATGTGTTCGACTAAAAGGAATCGATTAAATTACTTCTGCGTTGCCAGGGAAAGCACTCAGTTTCAAATGAATATCACACACCATGAACTCGGGTTACTTACTTTGATAAATTATACAAGACGCGATTTCTTGACAGTGATAAGATAATGCAGCAAAACAAATATCTATGTACATCACTAATCCTTCGACTATTCTTAGCGAAACACTTGGTATTGTTAGTTTAAATGGTCAAAACGAAATGGTTAACAGTTCCGTTAATTCCAATCAATCTGTCCGTTCATTCACTATAACATGACTGTGTTAGTATAACTCCCAATTTAAAATAAGAAAAAATCAAAAACCCTAAGTAATAATTATGCCGACAGATTTTACCCATGCATTTTTAACGTCAAAAGATGGCCGTGTAATATGGCTTTTGTCAACAAATAAAAAAAATATTTTAAATTTTTGAATTTGATAATGACCTGGGAATCCCATCATGACCAGTAAAAATATGTGACGGATCAATTGTTTTTAGGGTAATTTGAAATAATTTTTTAAATGTTTATTGGTGAAGTTTTTTTTCATTTTTTTAACATCAATTAAGGCAATTAATGGGTGGCGGATGAAAAGACAGTTTTAAAGTGTTAATAGAATAGGCACTTTTCAGTGAGTTACGATGAAAAAAGTTTTTTTCAGTACAGATGGTATTTTTTAAAGTACCTACCAGTGCGAGAAGTGATTCATTCTTTGTCAGGTCGAAACTTCGGAGGGCCACATTGTACTGAAAATGGTACGATAGACGTGCGAAACGGAAATTAGTAACTCGTGTCGATTTTCTTTTCTGATTCATATCGTAACGTTAATATTAAACATCTCATTATCTCTGAAACTAAACCGAATCCATAAAAGCTCATTGAACAATGGTCTTAAAATGTGGTCAGGAATACACCTTTAAAGTTTGTCGGCATACTCATTTTCCTCCCTGTAAACCTGCATACAATAGCCGATTAACCTACCTTAATTACTGTATAGGTTATTGTAATGTAACTGTACTGTAGCAACTTTAGAACAGAGTATTTAAATGGGAAATTCTAGAATCCATGGACATTAAAAAGTTAAATAAGCGATGTGAAATCAAACTTCAGCGTTGATTGCTAGTTCATTATGTATACGTACCTACCTATCTTTAAGGTGCTATTCGGGGATTTCGCAGGTCATGTCAAGTTTGCACCAAAGGACCATGGGCAGAAATGTCCCCGCTCACCAACATAAATGAAACATGTCTCATGTAATAGATCTTAGCAACCTGATGATTTGTTGCTATGACGAAGATCGCCATATGTTTGGGGTTTTCTTGGAAAACCGTGTTTTGCGGACCTATCCAATAATTAAAATGACTATGGTGCTTTCACAAATCATGGAAATAAGAATAGAGCTAACATTCATCTGGGAGATACTGACGATTGAATAATCAGTCCGTAACTCTTAAAACTAGAACAAAGTTTGTTACTTTCGACACACTTTTATTTACTTAATCTACCTACTATGTGCAAGACTAGTCTATGTGTATAAACCTTCATATGAACCTGGCGCTTGCGAAATTAATTATGCATGCATAATACTATTACAAAGTTCTCAACGGTGTATTAATTACACCACCAATAAAAGCAATGGGTAAATTGGATAATACAAAAGGCGCTTACCTATTTGTACTGTGCAATAAGGCATATCTATGTTATCAGCAGTGTTTCCAGTCGAACGATTAATTTAGTATGCAGATTATAGCCCAGGCAATTCAATACCGGTAATCACGGCACTATTATTGTTGTTATACTAATAATATGAGTTTCTACACGCACGAACGTACACCAACAATAATATGTAGGTAAATACCTGAGTATTTGGATGTCAGTGTGTGATATTTGCCTTAAAATATCTGTAAGCCGAGTCTTTAGATACATTAATTATCAGATTGACGAAAGTAATATGTTATTTGGTCTTAAAAGTCTTCAAAAGTTTGATATTTTTTTATTTCCAAACTATTTATTTCCGATAATTGGTAGGGTATTGAAGGTATTGTAGGTAGGGTAGGGTATTGTATTGTATTCTGGCCATTTTTCCGCAACTCGACATGAAACGGTCCTATTTTGTGTGGTCCCAACCCTGGCGCAGTACTTGTTGGGGTCTTCATATACATCATTGAATTTCTTCGCAGATGTATGTAGGTTTCTTCACGATGTTTTCCTTCACCGTAAAGCACTAGTGAATAGGTAATAGGAGTTGCAGCAAGCAGCGAGCAATTCGGCGCTGAGATCCGCGATAATAGTCACTATGGTGTTGTATCACCTGGAGTGAGATAGGGGTGATAGAGCACTAAAAATAAAGTTAGAGCGCGCTACTCACAACGATGAACGCCCCGCGCTAAAGCATCATCAAAATGTGTTGTTTTAAAACTGATTTTCGTAGTTTCCTTTTTATTTGACAAAATCTATGTAAAAAAATGTTTTTCCTGCCAAACCTCTAGTGCGGAACTTGATTTACTTTCAATATCGACATTTAGGTTGTAAGTAGTTCCGTAGTATTCAGCTTAATAATATAATGAGAATAGGTGTTGCAACTAAACTGAAAAAAAAAAACTTATACATATCTTCTAGTTATATTTTCTTTCTGATAACAATTCAAAAGACGAAACTAATTAAGACATAATCTTATTGCATTTTATGACAATATGTCTTATTTTAAAATGAGCGAACTTGCTGAGGATTCCTAAGTTTATACAGCGTGTATATTTGATATAACCGCAAACTTTAGGGGGTCTTAGTACAGGCACTAATTAATATATTTATCGCAAAATTATTTAAAAAAAGCAAACTTTTTTCTTTCATATAAAATAATTCAGCACGTAATGTAAAGCTTTGTTGTTGTTTGTTGACAATAAACATTGTAATGTCACAACTGTCACTAGTGATAAGTGTATGCCGTAAATTGCTGCTAAAAAAAAACAAATATTAATTACGCCGTGGTAGGTAACGCTAAATTAATAATTGTCATAATAGTTAGACTATAATATTTTACGTCTGGTTACAATAGGCGGCTATATTTAATATACACACTGAATATCCTACGACACCATACCTACACTATGGGCAACGAGCGAAGAAAATATGTCTGAGTATGTATGGGAGGCACAACAAATTACTTAAATATTGTCAACGAGATTGATATACCCATCCCAAATTACATCTTTGTTTTTGGTCTGTGTTATTTGGATATAATGTACGTGGGTAATTTTGTAGAGCTGCTTATTGTCCTGTAATGTCGGCATGTAATTCAATTAATTAATATACGCGATATAATTCGTTACTTTAATTTTTAAATCATTCGCCGGGTTAAAGGTAGAACCAACTATTTCCTTGAAGTTGGTTTTGACAAATCGTATTTTAAGCCAGTGACATAAAAGATGCTTTAGCGAAATAGTTGGTTTTGCCTTTAAACCGGTTGTTCCTGTTACCTACGCAGTCAGTTGTGATCGAAGGGATTTCCATGTGTTCCGTTCTAGATTTGAACTAAATGTCATTTGTTAAGTCAGACCCAGCCGGTTCCGTTTGGATATTTCACAATTTTCAATTTCTATCCACATACACACTCTCAACGTTTTGCTTGAGCGATGACATGAGATAATGTGAGATTGGGCTTCATTTTCAAATATATAAATCTATACAGGTTGTAAATCTAATACGAATAGTATAAGGCATAATTAAATAATAAATTCAGATAAGTCCAACTTCAAATTATAGTAAAAAAAATATCCACAAAATTCAACTCACTCGATTCATATGCTCGTTGACAAGTAATTTCTAAAGCGGAAATATGAAATATGTTGCGGAAAGATTAATTTCTTTGTTGCATACTAAACTACATAACCATTAACCACTAAAATAAAAATAAAATAAAAGCAACTACTATAAGTAGAATAAACACAGTTTTGTATGAAGGTACAGTTTCCATCAGATATATCGGAGCTGCCACGGTGCTCAAAAACATCTAAACATGCAATCTAACACCATGACAATAGAGGCGTACAGTCAAGGGCATAAATATGTATACACTTTTTTTATCTTATGCCGTGAAAATAAGGTGCAAAAGTGTATACATATTTTTGCCCTTGACTGTCCTCAGATGTTTGTGAGCGCTCTGGCCGCCCAGATATATCTGATGACGGCTATACATGCACATCCGACCTACTGTAGTATCTATTCTCGGGGACTAAAGACATTCTTGGGCTATTGACGAGTTGCGTTGTATTGTAGGAGTTCGGTTCAAACTTTCAAATTGTTTGTCCCAACAGACGTTAACAGAGTTAAGCCCCATTTAGATTGTTCCAGAACTAGCACGCAATTATCGTTACACTGCTGTATTTGATCGACGATTGCTTTCGTTGTATGCAACTAGTTAGAAATGTATCAAAATTGACATGTAACTAAGATAGAACAATGTACAAGATGCACGTGTGTGAATGTGCTGTATCTATGTATGTGAAGATATAGAATTACTGGAAATTTTCATGAGATAATTCTCATGCTATAGTTCTCATTGAGAGCATTCTCTTCAGTTTAAGGATTATGACAGAATTACAACAGTTGACGATCGCGACCTTTGACGATCAAGTTACACACTGGCAACAAAATCAACTTATGAACTGCCAAAGAAATAAGCCCTAAGTCTTCAACAATACCAACAACTCTCCATGGGAATATTCTTAATTTCGGAAACTTCTCGTCAGTGCATTGCTAGTTCAAAGTATTTTCAAGGTTGAATTTAAACTTTCGTGTGACATAATAACTGTAAATACAGGATGGGAACGAGTATACCGGCATACTTTACCAATACATTCTTGATGACAAAAGAAGTAAAAAAAATGTGACATATGTCATTTCCGAAAAAAAAAAAAATTTTTTTTTCTTTCTGTTTTGTGATATTTTGATTTCTTTTGTACATTACCAGTAATAAATTGTAGGGAAAGAATATTTTTTTCAGTGTTTTTGAAATTTTTTTTTAAGTTTAACATTTTTCTGAAACTTTTTGCTCATTTTCTCTAACTTTAATCAGTGTGTATGACGAGATGAAAACTATTACTGTAAGAATTTTAATCGTGCAGGCATTTTTCAGTGACTTACGATGAAAATAGTTTTTTGAATAACATGTCATTATTTCTTAAACTAAGCTGAATCCAGAAAAGTTCATATGACATTATAGCCTCAAAATGTGTTCAGGAATACACCTTTCAAGTTTGTCGGTATACTTACTAGCCATCCTGTATAATTAAATGGTTAAAATCACGAAACTCCAAAACATGTCTCGCGTAGTTAGGTAACTAAATACACTTGAGTTTAACCGTTTAATTATATTTACAGTAGTTTCAAGGTAATCCCACTTTTAAACATAACTTCGATTCATATAGTACTGTTGAACAGCCTGAAAAAAAACTGATCACATTAAGGCTCACAGCTTTGCAACTTAAAAGTTGGTCACAAAGTTACTGGTTGTACCTTGTACGGTATGTTTTTCGGGAAATTTCTACACGTTCCTTGTATTGGAATACTTCAAATATGACTTGTTATATTTTAAAATAGTTAGGATAGATAGAATCCATTTTATAGAAATGGTAATGAAAATTCCCTATTTTTATTTTCCAATACAATAAATATTGAATACGTTATAAGCAGACATAGACGTCACGGTGGCAACAAAATTTTGCTAGGGACTTCCACTACATATTATTTTATCGATAAGTTATTTTATTTGACTCTTAGGGGTTACATTACAAAACCCGGCATATTTATGTTTTCTTCAATTTAAAAGTGTATAAACGGAGACTTTGAAGCTGTTTTAATTATTAGAGATGAATTTCGAAAAACACTACATTTTATTTTTCTTATATAGTATCAAAGATTTTATAAACGGAATTTCGGGTGTACAAGTTGTTCTCGAGAGTCATCACGAACCGTCTCGCACGTAGGCTGGATGACTTCCAACCTCCCGAACAAGCTGGTTTCCGGAAAGGTTTCAGCACCGTGGACCACATACATGCGTTGCGGCAGGTTATACAGAAAACGGAAGAATATAACCTGCCCCTGTGCCTAGCATTCGTGGACTACGAAAAGGCCTTCGATTCGATCGAAATATGGGCTGTGCTGCAGTCTCTTCAGCGGTGCCAAGTCGACTATCGGTACATCGAAGTATTGAAGTGCTTGTACGGAAACGCCACAATGTCGGTCCGCCTCCAAGACCAGAACTCGAAACCGATTCCAGTGCGACGGGGTGTCAGACAAGGAGATGTAATATCCCCAAAACTGTTCACCGCTGCACTGGAAGATGTTTTTAAGGTTATGGAGTGGGAAAGACGCGGCATCAATATAAACGGCGAGTACATTACGCACCTTCGATTTGCCGATGACATAGTCGTTATGGCTGAGACCGTTGAAGACCTCAGAACAATGCTCGATGACCTCAGTAGAGCCTCCGGACTAGTTGGTATGAAGATGAATTTGGACAAGATGAAAGTCATGTTCAATGCTCAAGTAGTACCATCTCCCGTTACAGTCGGAGGCTCTACTCTCGAAGTTGTTGACGAGTATGTCTACCTGGGACAAACTGTTCAGTTAGGTAGGTCCAACTTTGAGAAAGAGGTAAATCGTCGAATCCGACTTGGCTGGGCAGCGTTCGGGAAGTTGCAAAAAATCTTCTCATCGAATTTACCGCAGTGTCTTAAGTCAAAAGTCTTTGACCTGGGGGCCGATTTTTGAATTTCTATCGCACGAATTCAAATTCCCGTTCGAATTCAAATTCGAATGACAAAATTTTTCACGACTATTTTCGAATGAAGCCAATATACCCTATTTTTGAAAGTCGCACTCGAAAAGCTAGAGATTGATTATCGATATCTTTGCGACACGTTGCACGCAGAAAGTCGATATTTACCGGTTTTTTTAATTTAATGTAATAATGCTAAGTTATGGCACACTGACGTCGGAATTTATATTCCAGCTAATAATAACAATGAATTATAACATATTAAACATTATTTAACGGTTTTCATTATAAAAAAACATGTACCGCTAGTGAATCGGAACGTAAATCTACGATCAATGTTATTATTATCTATGGTGCACACAAACAAACATCAACAGAGGCCCTACCGCGAACCACGAACGAAGTGTTGCCTATATCACACTTACGTACGAATTCACAAGTGCGAGAGAGAGCCAACACTTTGTTCGTGGTTCGCGGTAGGGTCTCAGTTGACAGACTTGACAGTGACACTTTATTGGAGTATCTACGTACTTATCCAATTTCTATCAATAGAATTGAATACGAATGGTCAACCGCAGTCGTTTTTGAACTTTCTATCACTCGAATCTCAAAAATAGCATTTCATCGTTTTTATTCATTTTCGAATGAAAGATTCGAGCGTTCGAATCTCAAAAATCGCCCCCCAGTGTGTGTTGCCAGTGATGACTTACGGTACGGAGACGTGGGCGCTCACTATGGGCCTGATCAAAAAGCTCAAAGTCACTCAAAGGGCAATGGAGAGAGCAATGCTCGGAGTTTCCTTGCGTGATCGAATCAAAAACGAGGAGATCCGCAAGAGGACCAAAGTAACCGACATTGCTCGCAGAATTGCCAGACTCAAGTGGCAGTGGGCTGGGCACATCGCCAGAAGATCAGATGGCCGATGGGGCCCGAAACTGCTGGACTGGCGACCACGTACCGGAAGACGCAGTGTGGGCAGACCTCCCACAAGATGGTCCGACGACCTGGTCAAGGTCGCGGGAACCCGCTGGAGGCAAGCAGCGCAGAACCGGTCATATTGGCGATCATTGGGGGAGGCCTATGTCCAGCAGTGGACGTCTTTTGGCTGAAATGATGAAATGAAAAAAAAAATGATGAGATAGAATCCATTTTATAGAAATGGTAATGAAAATTCCCTATTTTTATTTTCCAATACAATAAATATTGAATACGTTATAAGCAGACATAGACGTCACGGTGGCAACAAAATTTTGCTAGGGACTTCCACTACATATTATTTTATCGATAAGTTATTTTATTTGACTCTTAGGGGTTACATTACAAAACCCGGCATATTTATGTTTTCTTCAATTTAAAAGTGTATAAACGGAGACTTTGAAGCTGTTTTAATTATTAGAGATGAATTTCGAAAAACACTACATTTTATTTTTCTTATATAGTATTAAAGATTTTATAAACGGAGTTTCAGGTCTGCAAACTATTTCTAGGTCAACAGGAAACATCCGATCAATTCTAGTGTCGAAATAAAATTTACTTTTTAGTGGCAAAAATGGTCGTATCTTTTATTGCGTTTACGTCGAAGTTGAACGAGCTGTTTTCGTAGCCTCGAGGGACTGTACCCCTTAGTATACGTATAGGTGTTTTTTTGAACTTGATAACATACCTCCACGCATGCCCGAGATAAAGGGTCTTGATAGACGAACAGACTGACAACAAAGTTTTCCTATAAGTGTTCCATATTTTCCATTTGAGGTACACAACCCTAAAAAAGGAAGCCTTGACAATTAGGTCCCTTTTACCATAGATTTTAGTAGGTTTTATATTGTTCTAGTTTCGTTTCTATTAACAGTTCTAATGACAACGTTCCACTTTATGGAATGGATATAATCGATTTTATGGACATCTGTTTAATAAAGTATCATCATGTTTACATTATTTTCTATAAAAATGTACACCAGTACATGAGCCATGTACCATGAGCTACCGCTACGTTATTAACGCGCGTTTATTTTCTATCCATCCCGCTCGCCCTTGCGTATTGGTGCGAGCGAGCCGGATAGAATGCTCATGGTACGGGTATAAATCCGATACATTTACTCTTGAGTTTAGAGCTACCTACAAAACTCTCCGCTATGTAAGGGCCGATAAAGGTATTTCTACTTTTGGATGCACTGTGTAGCAATATGTATCGAAACCATCCCCCTTAAATTATGTATGGTCTTGTCTATTACAGAATAAAGAGCTTTGGGACATATTTTTGAGTATTTTCATCACACTTGCTTCTAAGCGCTCTATTGCTTGCATGCGTCGTGGGAGTTATATAAAAGCGAAATTCCTTAGGGTTTTATACAAATGTTAGTATGTTATTTCATATTATTTTGTCTTATCTTATAACCACATTTTTTTGATCGCAAATGTGATGAAAAACATTGTATGCATCAGGGTCGGTAAGCGAATTACAAACATGAGTCATCAAAGCCCTCCGCCTAAGGCGACAGACTTCTAACAGAGTCTCGTCAGTAATACCGTACATGCCCTCATGCACAATGTACTATTATAAATATGACTTATGTTAACATATGAAATAAATAATTTTTAACGTGTGCAGGAGATTTGCCGCGACCGCGCAGCAAAGGCGAGTACGTGTTCGTGATCGCGCAGCTACTCTTCGGTTTGCTGCTGTTCGCCACGGTGCTGGGCCACGTCGCCAACATCGTCACATCCGTCAGCACGGCCAGGAAGGAGTTCCAGGGTGAGTTCATGTCATGTCGTCGACGTAGGCTTCTTTCCTTAACCTTTTCAACGCCAAGAACCACTAAAGTGGCCGTGTATTGTCCTGCCTGCCACGCCAGCAGCCACTAAAGTGGTCATCGAGTATGCTGTCAAAGTAACTGTCTTGCTGACTGATAAGGTTTGTTTTCGTTGTTCATTAGTAGAGATACTGGCGTGTATGTCACAATTTGATGCGAGAGGGAAGGCGTTGAAAAGGTTAACTATGCGTATAGACGCATTAGGAGGTAAATACCCATAATCGCCACACTGGGCAAGCGGATTGGCGATCGCAGTAATGTGTCCACTATGATGTTGATGACGCTGCTACCCATCATCAATTTTTTATCAAATAATGATCAGTGACACTTCGCCCTAGTCGACTCTTACGACACCGGCAGGAGGAATTGGCTTGGTGACAAATACATTCTTACTGCCATCACCACACGGCAGCCAGGGTGAGTTTTAAACAACCTAATGTTGAATTCAGTCCTTAAAACTTTAAATATATTGGTCGCTTAGTTAGGTGCTCGCGAAGCTCGCAAATTCGATTCATTCGAACCCTAAACCTCCAGCTGCGTAGTTAAGATCACTGCCGACTAGACTACGAAGTACGAATGGCATAAAATAGTAATAGCTACCACTACCAAGTAGGTCGTAGCTAGAAATTATCATTAGGGGCCAGGGTGCTTAGAAAAGTTGCCAATCGCTAACGCTTAATCGTCAACCGTAAGCGAAAGGCAGCTAACTGTCTTTGTCGCACTAGTATGAAAGAGTGACAGAGAGGGAAAACTACGATACGCTACTAAGCGCTAGCGATTGGCAACTTGGCTAAGCATCCAGGTCACTCTATATGTCTACATCGCGGATGCAGAATTAAATACGTTCGTAACTATAAGTTACATAAAGAACCAAGAATAGTTCTTACGATAGCTAGAAATGTACATGGCGTAAGTCTTTGAAACGAGGGATAGAATTGTGCGGCTTTAATACCGCTGTACCGCCTTTGCAAATCCTAAGTACTGAGCATGTGCAGTGCGGTGCCCCATTCTACCGGTATTTGAGGAGCTTATACATTTCTTTGAATATTTGTTAGGATTTGCTTTGAATTATTACTCGACTTGTGTAGAAAAGATGGCTAACATTTTTCCAGTAACACGAAATTCACAACATCTGCATCTACGCCGTACAACAGAATAGGTACAATAGGTAAAGGCTAAATATGGCGAGAGCTTTTTAACAGGGAACATGATAGTAGTACATTACGACACAAGTGTGAAAAACATGAAATTCGAAACGAGTGGCGATGTTTTAAATCGACACGAGTTACGAATTTCGTTTTTGCACGTGTCTCGTTTTTTAGTACAGATGGCCCTCCGAAGTTTTGGACCTGACGTAAAATGACACTCTTCTCGCACTAGTGCCTAAAAAAGTCACTAGTGCGAGAAACAAGCGGCGATGTTATAAAACACGACCGACAGGGAGTGTTTTAAATCGACACGAGTGTTTTTCGCACTTGTGTCGTAATGAACTATTTCCTAACTAGTGCGGAAAAGTAAATTATGCGCAAGCTTCGCGTGCGTAAATTTCTCTTTTTAAGGCACTTGTTAAGAAAAAAGTCGTTCGATATACGTGTAAAAACTTCTTTTTAACTCTGGTCATTATTGCCCTCGTTTCACTCGGGCTCCAACTTTCAACCTCGTCGAAAAAAAAAAAATTGTGCTAGTTGCGTAGTACGTGAAAAACTGCGAAATTTACAGTAATTTTTTAATTTCTGTTTTTTATTTGAAAAACCTTCCGTTTTTTAATATCAAACGTTATGAAAGGGTTTAAAGATGAATAAATGTACAACAAGTTGAGCCAAGATGCATTACCGTTGGTTTTATAGTTTCAGAGATTCAAGACTTCAAAAAGTACTATGTTTTGTAAACTAGCGTTATGTTGCGTTTTGCTAACGTTTTCGGCTACCTCACCTATTATGCTACGAAAAACATGCAATAATGTCCTTATAGCGCACTTTTTACTCTTCCATTTAAGGGTAAAATCAGGTCAGTAAACTTTGTAATTGAAAATAAACACGCGAATGCGATGAATTGTGATGCAACGTAGCTCAAGTCCTTTCAAATCCTTGGTGTCATTTGGTAAAGTTTGACCGTACTAGTATCTTAATAATTAACACCTACGAAAATTTCATGCGTTAGAGATCTGAAAAGCAGGTTGCTACCTACGATAACGGAGTGTTCTTCTTACATATTACGATGAATTGACAAAATTACAGCCGTCTACACTATGGAGTTAAGTATCCATTATCTGCCGAGGCCTACAGTGCTGACGAAAAACGTATTTCATTTTTCACGCAATCGAAGTGAAAAGCAGAATGTACAACAAATTACCAATTTTACCCACGTCTACTATAAAATATTGCCCAGGTAAAAATCTACTATTGAATGTACCTAGTTGTGATAGTCATGTCGCACAGCATCAGCCTATCTTAGTCCATTCATGTACATAGGCCTCTCCTAATACTTACGCGTATGGACGCATTAGAAGCTAAATGCTCATAATTATGATGTTGAGTAAGCGGATTAGCGATCGCAGTAGTGCGTCCAGTCCACATACCGATGCATCTTCGATGAATAAATGTGCAGTGACACTTCAACCCCTTAGTCGACTTTTACGACACCCTCGGGAAGGCCGGGGGTGGTGACAAATTTATTCATACTGCCGTCGCCACGTGGCAGTTTTGATAGTATAAGGTACAATAAATAGGTACCTAATAACAACTATATTTTTTTTAAACCGACTTCAACAGATTTCATCATTGACCACCTAGAAGTTATAACCGTGCGATAAAAAAAATGATTAAAATTCAGTTGATTTGTGAACCTGCTACTTTTTTGAAGTCGGTTATAAAGTCCGCATACTTGGGTTATCCTTCGGTATTGATCTCTGTGTAATTTCCAATGATGATGAATTAATTGCTTAAATGGGCGTTTCTCATATAGATTTGTGACTTAATTTTCTATGTTGTGATATTTGTGTTGTGAGCGGTGAAAGCACGACGTAGTCGTAGGAGCTACTTCACAAATAAGTACCTACACAAAATGTTGGGACTTCCTTGGAAACCATTAACTTACGAACATACTCGTGATTCACCTGTATAATTATGTAAGAAATTCCGTATAACTCCTTTCTTTATATTGTATGCTTCAAAATCTAAGCTATTAAATATACCGACAAGTAAAAAGATTCCTGTCTGATAATAAGGCTACTAAAGGTAACATAATAGAAGCCAATATTTTTTCCTTTCTGTGGAGCCACATTTATCTCGAGAATCACTGAAACGTTTTCATTTGCGACATCGCGTTGGTCGCTCGGCGGCCGTCGCTCGCAATTTATGATTTACTCGAGTAATAAAATGAAGTCGGAAAGAATGCCAGCCCGTTTAAGATTATCATTGCTACGAATAGTTTTAAGAAAAGTGTCTGTAAAGCTTGTATGGGATACCTTTTTGTTTTTAAGAAAGAGGCTTAACGATTTGTGGAACATGCACGTCAACAAATGGGTCGATTGTAAAATCCTAAAAAGGCCCTAATCAAAACAAAAATCACTATCGCGTCCATTCTGTCACAAAAATCAGTCATACAAACTAAATGGTATGCTTGGTCTAACAACCTTTGGCAGTAGAAAAAGGCTGCAGATTAAAAAAATACCTATTTGATATCGTATTGTTGTTCACTCATAGAAAATTTGAATTAGTCGCCTTTTTTACTGCCAAACGTTGTAACACAAAATTTATATAACTTCGGAACACAAAAATTATGTCACTAAATTTTGGTTTCATTAAAAGCCTTAATCTATGTTTTTATTTTTGCATTCGTGTTAAATGTTGTAGAAACACTCAGCAATTATGGTCATTTTACACCATACTATGATATAATACAAGTAGTAACATTTCGTAACGCCAATGTGGGAGCACCATTAAAACAAAAGTACATCACCTGGTGAACCACAATGGTGAAAGATATAATCATAGGTATATCACAGATATATTTTATTCGGGGATAGCGAAATAACCCCCTTAGCCTGAACGAAGTTAAGTTTTTTACTTGCAATGAAATGTTGACATTGCTACTTCAAAATGAACCCAGAAATATCAAGTCTCTGGTTCGATGAAATTTGATATGTAATTGAATTTTATAACTACTTTGCAGTCCTTTGCCTGTAGGCTTATGATGGTCCCGTGTTTAATCGTTTGTCGTTGTTGTCGTCACGTTCTAACAAGTATGCAAGTGCGAATGTGACGCGTAGCACGATAAATGGATAAAACGGGAACAGTCACCTGGGAAGTATCGGAAGTAGCGATAAACAGTAATAGACAAGATATCTATCGTAAGAGTGTTAAGTAGTACGTACTACTAGGTAGGTACTTTTCGTAACATCATTAAACTAATACAGTTCCAAGCTCTCGATAAGTCACCTAAATGTAATGCTTTCTCTGTCATTACCAAGTGTTGTAGAATAGATAATACGAAAAGCAAATGTCTAAATGTCTATCATACGGTCCTTTATTATTGTTTGCGGGCCGCAGCACGTGGCCGGCCGCGCCGGCGTGGCGCACTCGCGTTCCTTCGAGTAGTGAGTACGAGTAGTGAGTACGAGTACGTGCTACGGTTAGCGCGCCATGCAGTGCCAACCGGCGCATAGCTTCCTTCAGTGTAACGATAAATTAATCAGCTATCACCCTGGAAGTTGAAACATACCTTATCTACCCTAAAACACATAAAGAAACCTTATCAAGCCACTTGTTGATTTAGTTTTTCGAGTCCGTATTCATATCCTATCCTATCGTATTTTAATAATGTAACATAAGAAATGTTTCTGTAATTATACCTTTCTGCTTATTTTTTTCAATAATTGAACTGATTTACTATTTTAACGGTTCGGTTCATCATGAAACAATGAACGAACGTTTTAAGAAAGAAAGGAACAATGTCAACAACTTTAATTAGAGTTGCAGCTCGGAGACGAAGACAATGCCGCGGCGACGGCACAGAATAGGCAAAATCCGTGACCTTCCTCCGCGATGCTGCAACGAAATAGGTCAGCGGCTTGAATGCTATTAATAGCGCGGCGAAAGTCGGGCGCCGCCCCATCCCAACGAGCGTCCCGCGCGCCCGTCATCGATCCGCCTAGTCGCCACCACGCTCGTTCCGTGTTCGAGACCCTCACTATTCGACAAAAATTGATCCTTTCACTGCCGCTTGCCAGTCAATTTGCGAGCGTGGCCAGATTTCAATCCGCTGTAATGCCTACAGCTCACTGTAACATCTGATTTGATCTTTACCGACAAAATGTTCATTGTAAACGTAGTTCATTTCGTACTCATTCCTGATGAAGTTAATTACGTGTTGAAGTTTGTGAGCAGTAAATAAACATTATGATCACATCACATTAATAAATACTAAAAATAATGACCTCTAACACAATTATTAATATACTTAATTTGATGGACTTGGGTACCTACTCAATCCTACTCTCCATCTAAAAAACTTGAGCGAGAAAAAAATACCCTGTCGTGTGAAAATTTTATACAGGCGATATATTTAACAAAGCATATAATTACTGAATTATTATAACACAGATTATATGCGACACTTTACAGGGTACGTGAGCCACGGGTGACATCCAAACTTTCTTACCTTATAACAAACTTACCATAATACAAAGGAAGGGATTTCCTCTTATTTGTAATGAATAACTAGCTTAATTAGCTAATTTAATTTCGTACGTACAGTCGACATCAAAGATATAATATATTTACGGTTAAAGTGTCATATACATGTATTTAGACCACGAAGGGTGACATAGTGTTTCAAACTCCGATATACTCGTACGCGGTACAATCCGTTTCTAAAGTTTATCACTTTCATTGCCAACGAGTGCTACACGCTACGCTCGTAGCCGATCTCGTGATTTTTCCGCTTTGTAGCGAAAATGGACCTCCCACAGAGAACTCTGTACCAATTTCGAAAATTATAGTACATTGGGTAGCACGAAAACATTAAGTTTATCAAAGAAGTGATTAACGATTAATTAGTCTGACTCCGACAACGTATAATGCAATGCATCACTGACCTTGTTCGCCGGCCGGCATAAGTGTCCTAGTAGACGCTGTTGTCGTAAATAACAGTCCAATTGTAGCTTCTTTTCAAATAATAGTTCTTCTTATATAATAGTTGATCTCACACATAAATAGTAACACGTAACACAGAATTAATACCTAGTTTTTCTTTGTTTTACTTGGGAGCTCCCGATATTCAGAAATGTTCGTATAGTTCGTAACACGCGCGGATCGAGACCCGGCCAATCGGAGGCGCTCGATGCAAGCATGCGCATTGGTTGAATGCAAGTTGCCAGTGTCAGACATTATGGACAAACAATCCGCTAAAAAGGTTTTATATAAACATGAACAATCCGCCCACCAAAAATATAAGTATTTTTTATTAATAGAAACATAAAAATGAAATATAATAACCAAAACAATAGCATCACTGGCTATAAATTAAAAGTATTCATGTGCATTACACATACAGAGAAATTGCTATGTACACAAAATATGCAAAAACTTAATCACAATCATACGGCAGCGGACAAAGTTTAACTAGGGGCCTGCGTAGAAAACCCGTAGGAGTTTTAACAGTGGCTTGACGGACTACTCCGTCCGGACTTGGGTGTAGTTCCGTGACGCGCGCTAACGGCCAGTGCAAGGGATACATATTATCACTCTTGACTATGACAACAGAATTTAGTTTCAAAGGTTTAGAATTTTGGGTCCATTTTGCTCTTTGTGTTAATGAATTTAAATATTCGGCACTCCATCGTTTCCAGAATCCCTGATGTAATTGCTGAATGAGTTGCCAACGGCTGAGCCGGTACAATTTTACATCAGTCAAATCTTCTTCGGGTAATGTTGTTAAAGGTTCCATAGTCAGAAAATGACCAGGAGTTAAAACACTAATGTCATTTGGATCCGAACTAAGTGGACACAGTGGTCGAGAATTCATGGTGGATTCGATTTGTGTAAATAATGTATAAAGTTCCTCGAATGTCAAACATTGTGTGCCTACAGTCCTATACAATAATGCTTTCGCGGCCTTTATTTGTATTTCCCATACACCACCAAAATGGGGCGCGGAGGGAGGATTAAACCTAAATTCGATTTGGTTTCGAATGGCTGCACTTTGCATCAAGTCCGCTAGCTGGTTTTTGGCTCCAACGAAATTTGAGCCACAATCTGAATGAATAATATTACAACGACCACGTCTAGCGATGAAGCGTCTCAAGGCTGCGATAAAAGCTTCTGAAGATAAATCCGACACAACTTCCAAATGTACAGCCTTAGTTGTAAAACAAATAAAAAGACAGAGATATGCCTTGCCAGTTTTTGCACCCCTATGAGTCCCGTGTTTTATATTAAAAGGGCCACCGAAGTCCACTCCCACTATGGAGAATGGCTTAACAGCGTTTACACGTGCAGCTGGCAAATCACTCATAAAAGGTTGCAATGCTTTAGGGCTAGTACGAAAACATCGAACACATTGCTGCAACGCTGACTGTATTGCTCGTCGAGGTGATAAAATCCAGAATCGCTGTGATATTAAAAAATGCGTTGTCGTAATGCCAGGGTGGCAATTATTGCGATGCGTTTCACGTATTATCAATTTTGTTAGATCACATTTACGGGGTAATAAGGCAGGGTGTTTATGTTCATAATTCAATCCCGATCGCGCAAGCCTACCGCCCACCCTGAACACCCCGCATTCATCGACGAATGGGTTCAGCTTGCGTAATGGCTTCGGTAAGGGCTTGCCATTTTTAAGTTGCTCCATTTCAATAGAGAAATATTGGGCTTGAGTTCGTTTCACTAACAATGTTAATGCATTGCTGCGTTCAGTATTTGATAGAGGTCCGACCATTCTGCTGCTTTTGTGGTTAAGGTTGTACACAAATCTCAGACAATATGCAACCAGACGAATGATCTTGCTTAACGCAGAGCGATCTTGTAACAACATGTCCAATACGTTAGTTGTATCTTCGCTCAATAAAGCCGTCACTCGTTCTTCACTGGACACATAATCTACAGGAACGGCAATTTCCTTAATTTCTGGCCACTCTTCGTAAGACTTAATCAGCCAGGAAGGCCCCGCCCACCATAACGGATGTTCAATGAGGTCCTTAGGCAAGGCACCTCGTGAACACACGTCAGCTGCATTGTCGCTCGACTTAACATGTCGCCAACAGGAACTAGGAAGAATTTCTTGAATGTGGCTAACACGATTAGCCACAAAAGTTTTCCACCGAGATGGATGAGATTGAAGCCATGATAACACAACAGTTGAATCAGACCAAGCATATATCTGCTCTATCTGTATATCTGCAACGTAAGTATCCTTTACGAATTGCAGTAAATCTGCAAGGAGGAGAGCAGCACATAGCTCTAAACGAGGCAAAGACTGTTGTTTCAATGGAGACACTCTTGATTTCGCGCACACTAATCGAACTGTAACATTCCCTGCGGTATTTTCAGCTCTAAGGTAAATGACAGCTCCATAGCCAGCTTCTGAAGCGTCAGCAAAACCATGGAGTTGGTATGAGACACTGTTGTCGATAGTAATTCGACGTGGAATATGGATGTTTTTAAGCAGAGGTAGTTGTTCGTTATACGCCTGCCATTGGGACACGACATTGGTTGGTGGTTGTTCATCCCATCCAAGTCCTTGAATCCACAATACTTGAATTAACCGTTTTGCTAAGAATGTGACAGGTGACAGAAAGCCTAAAGGATCGAATATACGTGCAAGCTCACTCAGAATATTTCTTTTTGTGCAATCACGTTCACATTGTTGAACATCAAATATGAAATGATCAGCACACCACTTGAGCCCTAAAACCTTCAAGGACTTAACAGTCTTATCGTCAAATGAGACTGTTCCGTGTAAGCAATCTTCTGGCTTAATATCGAGCAGTAAATCCGGAACGTTGCTCGCCCATTTTCTTAGCTCGAATCCTCCACATCTCAGTAATCCTATAATCTCCTGCTTGAGATGATGAGCTTCTTTAAGGGATGAAGATCCTGTAGTGACATCGTCGACGTACAAATCAGACTGTAAAACCTTAGCAGCCAGTGGAAATTTATCACCTTCGTCTTCTATTAATTTTTTGATAGTACGACATGCAAGAAATGGTGCTGCGGAAGTACCGTAAGTAACGGTTTCCAAGCGATATTCTTTAATCGAACTGTCAGGATGGAATCTCCAAAGAATACGTTGATAGTCTTGATCTTCTAAACGTATTCTAACTTGTCGAAACATTTGTTTGACATCTCCAATGAAAACCACTGCATGGAGTCGAAAACGTAGCAGAACTGTTATGATGTTCCCTTGTAATCTTGCGCCAGTAAGCAAAACTTCGTTGAGTGATTGGCCAGAATAACATACCGCCGACGCATCAAAAACAACTCTAGTCTTCGTAGTTTCACTTTCGGGACGCGTCACGCAATGATGTGGAATATAGTACTTCCCCTTCGTTACATCGGTAATATCTACAGCTGTCATATGATGGTTATCTTCATAGTCCTTCAAGAAATCCTTGTATTCTGAATATTGTTTGGGATCTTTCAGTAAACGGCGTTCTAATAGATGAAATCTTCGTAACGCTATATCGCGAGAACCCGGAAACTCGGGTTTGTCTTCACATTTAAAAGGTAACGGAACTATGTATCGGCCAGACTCATCTCTACTTAATCCTTCCTGATATCTTTTTTCACATAATTCTTCTTCTGGTGTTAACTTTGAGGAAAATGGAATATCTTCTAACTCCCACATTTTTTTTACTTGATCATGTAATGATATGTCGTTACACAACAGAGAGCAAACATTATTACTTATTTGATTGTTCATCGCACCAGTCTTACCAATGAGTAACCAGCCAAATATAGAATTAAGAGCCGGAGGCTGATTAATCTCACCACGAATATGTCCAGGTAGAAGCAGATCTGAATAAACTTCTGCCCCAAGCAGCACATCAACCGGACCAGGAATATGACATTGTGGATCAGCCAATTGCAAGTTATTAATGTGCTTCCAAGACGAGTTATTAAGGCGCATTGAGGGCATATGGCCACAAATGACAGGCAATGTAAACATATTTATCTCAAAATAAGTTTTGTTTTCATCTCCAATACAACATGAAACTGTCCCATTCACCTTTGTTGATGTTTTGCCTAATGCATTTACATTCCCATTACCAGTCAATGGAGAGAGTCCCAACCTTTTCACTGCATCTTCTGTTATAAAATTGGGCTGTGACCCAGGATCAATCAGGGCTCTCATTGATTGAAAATTGCCCTTTGAATCCCGAATTTTAATTATAGCCGTGGCAAGCATTACATAAGAGTGATTGGTGAAAGTGGTTAATGTATTTGGATCCGACTCTAACACATCACTCATTTGACAAGACAAAGTATCTTGGTTGAGTTCCTTTGCTGGCTGTAATTCATCAGACAAGGCAGGCATTGCGTGTGGAATAGACCTATCTGTATCATTGTGCAATAAGGTATGATGCCTCTGTTTGCATTTTTGACAACTAAAGGGTGACCTACACTCCTTTAAAAAATGAGACGGTTTTAAACAATTGAAACACCACTGGTTTTGTTTAGCAAATTGATGTCGTGCAGCAATTGGCTTTTCCATAAATGCATGACAGTTATTGATTGAGTGCGCTTCTTGACAAAAGGAACATTTAGAAACATCCTTTGCATTTAGACCCTCCAATACAAATGTATTTATCGGTGTGAATTTATTTAAGCGAGAGCCCATCGCTTGTGTCTTGGTTGATTTTAATGTGGATTTATAGTTTGATGTGGTGGGAATGGTTGCCTTACTCACATTTTCTTGAAAATGACTATCACGGACTAACGCTTCACATTTGGAATATATAAATTCCTTTAATAAGGAATAAGACGGCAAGTCTGAAGGATTACCTTCTTCAAAGTCACAACGGGTTTTTGTATCTAATTTAGACAACACCAGGTAACATAACACAAAATCCCACTGGTCTACTGGCAAATTTAATGTTTTCAGTATCTTCAGATTCTCATTAAAAGTATCAAATATACGCCTATATTCTTGGGGAGAGCTGGCCTTAAGAGTGAAATTAAGCATTTCCTTCCAACATGTATAAGCTAACTCACGGTTATTTTGATAACGTTTAACAAGTGCATTATATGCTTCAGAATAGTAATCACCTGCAACAGGATATGTACTCACTAGACTAAGGGCCTCTCCTTGCAAACATGACACCAAGTAATGCATGCGCTCTGTGTTATTTAATGAGACATTATTATGAATTAATGAATTAAAAGTATCATAGAAGGTTGGCCACTTCTTAATATCTCCAGAATATGTTGGCAAAACAATTTTTGGCAATTTAATATTATTTTGAGAGTTTGAAACTCGATTGGAGGTCTCAGGTTGGACATTGTCATACTGAGAAGGAACTAAATTCCGATGAAATGTCAATATTTCAAAATAAATATCATCACACTCTATCTGCATGTCATCTCCACGGTCACTTCCATCATCAGTATTTTCCAGTTCCATGATGGCAATGTTACACTCCTCAAAAGTACTGTATGCTTTCTCAACACTAGTGAAATGAGACTGAAACAGTGCCAGCTTTGAACTATCCCTGTTCACGTTTTGACCTACCTCTAAAGTTTTCTTCAGCCGGTTAAGGGACATCGTACGTTTTCGACGTAACACTGGTAGGTCTGTAGTGGTAAAAAGCAATTTTTCTTGAGGATCTCCACTGCCTTTGCCGCCCATTACGAAAATTAGATATTTACGAGTATCACTTCACAATGCACACAGTTTTAATCACGTAAATTACACCGGTAACACGAGAACAAAAACTTTCGAACCCAAAATCCAAACTTTGACTTGACAATTGACATTTAACCTCCTTTTTTTTTTAAGGTTATTCACACTTTACACGCACGCTCCGCTCCACGCAACGTATCCAATAAGTAGCCAACTGTCAATTGACGTTAGGTAACAATCGCACACCTGAACTAGTCTAGAGCCAACTACACACGAGAAATGGAACGCAGTTGAGCTGCTAAATAGCCAGCAATTGACAAGAATTGAACGAAAATAAACGATAGCATCGATAGATTTGAAAACAAATAACAAACAACAATATAACACGAATGAAAGGATAGTAATCTGTTTGTCCTTATTCGATTTCACCATGAATACGAACCGCCATTAGTAAACTTTATTATACTTGTGAAAATATAATGAAATACTACGGAATTCTGGAACCAAATTAATTTTTACTATTGAAAAACTAAGTTTTAAATGATATATTAGAACCTATAGCAAAATTTATTCAATAATTATTGTAAGTTTTTGCACTTTATGACAAAAATGGCGGACGGATAAAAAAAATTAAAATAAGTATAAAATTAAAATATCTAAATTCCCTGGTTTCGGCACCAAAAAAATGTACCAATTTCGAAAATTATAGTACATTGGGTAGCACGAAAACATTAAGTTTATCAAAGAAGTGATTAACGATTAATTAGTCTGACTCCGACAACGTATAATGCAATGCATCACTGACCTTGTTCGCCGGCCGGCATAAGTGTCCTAGTAGACGCTGTTGTCGTAAATAACAGTCCAATTGTAGCTTCTTTTCAAATAATAGTTCTTCTTATATAATAGTTGATCTCACACATAAATAGTAACACGTAACACAGAATTAATACCTAGTTTTTCTTTGTTTTACTTGGGAGCTCCCGATATTCAGAAATGTTCGTATAGTTCGTAACACGCGCGGATCGAGACCCGGCCAATCGGAGGCGCTCGATGCAAGCATGCGCATTGGTTGAATGCAAGTTGCCAGTGTCAGACATTATGGACAAACAATCCGCTAAAAAGGTTTTATATAAACATGAACAAACTCCCCTCGGGAGTTCCCGGCGCTAAATGTGTTATTTGTGTCCGTCATCACCGGCAGTCTTTGTATTAGCGGTATATGCCGCTTTGGTTTTTTCTGCACGAATGGAATTGACCTTAAACCGATCCGACGACCTGAACTCGACAATTAGGATAAAGAAGCCTACATTGTAACACAAGTATCTTACATTATTTTTACTGACATTTTCAATGTATTATGCGAGGAATCAGAGCCAATTTCGGCAGTAATAGAACCGTGCAGAAAAGTACTATATAAATCTTATTCCCATAAGAGACACTTTTTTTGTATAATTTGGCTCTACAAAAACCACTTTCTGAGCTTATGCGTTGCAAAATTTAATCGCGGTCATGTTAATTATTAATTTTGAAACAAACTAGTGTTATCACAATATAGTTTTGCTTACACAATAAAGGCCTCTTGATATTCATTGTTACTCGTTACAAAGTTCGAATTTAATTCAATTTAACTTGTTCCCATTGAACTAAGTAGCGTCAAAGTTGCACGTGACGCAGTTTCAGCAGCTTTGCAGCAGTAGGAGTAGTAAAGTAGTTTAAGTAAATTCGAGATTGTAATTATTTCCGTCTGACGCCGAGTTAGTGCTTGACACATGAGTTGGTGACACGATAGATTAAATACTAATTTCGATATTTGACATGACAGTCTGAAAGAAATTTAATACTCATGTTCAATAATAATACATGCTAACAAAAATATGATAGGAACGCATGTACTCGCTTCCTCAATTTACCGGCGTAATAAATGTCGTTATCTGTAGGCACCTCTCACGCTACAACCTTTTAACGATGGATCGCATTTTCGACGCGTGTTGTAATTAATTATTTATTGGTTATTTTATGATATTATTGATACCTATGATGAGGTGGTAGAATAGATATTTCTCGAAATTATCATTGGCTTAGATAAGAATAAGAAATGTTTATTAGCACAAAATTGCTTGCATTAACATTTAAATTTAGGTACATGTGAACAGTTACAGTTAACTACAATGCTTATACACATAAAACACGTGAAAAAATGAGTGAAAAACTTACAGATAAATAGCCGTGTATTACATATTAAAGCACAAGCAAAAGAAATAACCAGATAACTATTACAATACAATAATACATCACATTTACAGAGTTATTCAAAGACATACGACATGTAATGGAAACTAATGATAACTACCTACAAAATAATGAAGCGCATAAAAAGTAACATTAATGATTCCAATGTTTTTGATGCTTATATTGATTAACTCGTAGGCACGCGAGTGTTTTTTTAAAAGGCCGAATACCTAATTATGAATTCCAGATCTGGATTTACGTAGGCTCATTCAAATCAGAACCACAAGATGATTCTATTTTAATAACGAAAAATCTCCATACACGATTTAAGTTTCCGTTACGCGACGCTCGTAGTAACTTCATACAGAAAACATCTGCATGTAGATTGCAGTAATTGTAGTACTGAGGTTCTATATTATTTATATATATATATTTTAATCATAATCAATTGGAAAGTACTTTAAAGAGTAGGTAATTTAGCAGTATACAAACGTGACGTCACTTTTGTGTATTCCATATAAAACTTCATAGTGGCGAACAATGTGGCGATAGTCCTGACAGTTCGAAAAAAGATGTTGATTTTACTTGCCATTCATCAATTCTGGAACTATTAATTAATTTTAATTCCCTTTTTAAATTGTTATTTCTGTAATAATACAACATTTTGACATCTCAATTAATAGTTTATAATTAAACGTAGGTATCAGTTATTATTATATAAGTAATAAAAACTAATACGACATCTCGTAAGTTAACTCTTGTGGCATATTCAAATTCAAATACGAATAGACAAAGTTCGGTTTGTATTTAAAAACAAACACACTCTTGACCGTTGCTTTTTGCAGCTTACAAACTGTCACTAACGTAGCGTTCAAGTGTCGCATCACAAAATATCAACTGACTGAAATCCGATTTGCAGTTGCGTCGAATTCGTGACGTGTAGATATGCGATTAGGATTAATCTCAAATGCGTTGAACCAGAACTATTGCCCGGAATTACAAATGTGGCAATCTGCCACAGTTTGAACTGGTGTGGTGTAGGCTTACTAGAAATAAAATTACGCGAATAAAACAGTTGTTTCACATATTGATATGTAACAATAATTTAAATTCACTTGTCCACACGGATATTTAGGTAGTTCTGCCAGGGTTCGGATACCGGTTTGATTTCGTTCTTTTTCGTTCTTTGGTATATAAATTCTTATTAATGAATTAATTTAAAAATACGTAAAATACGATATTTTGAGTAAAAAGTATAAAACATGTTAAATCATTGGGTTTTTTATAGGGTTTTTCAATAAAACCGGTTCTGATCCCTGAGTTCTGCTTCTAACCTTTTCGACGTCACGTCGAATAAGCAGTCACTCAAACGCCACGCCACCAAAGTGTCAAAACTGAATTTGAACTTCGTGCACTACTAAAAATCGATCACAAAATTTGAAGCATCGATGACAGTTGATACGCGGTGAAGTTAATAAAAGCCGTTTAAAAAGTACGCCACTTATTCAGGTAGAATAGAAATACACACTGGTCAATGAATACGGGTCAGGTGGTTTTTTTCATAGTAAATAATGCAATCGTGCAGATTTAAAATATTTTTTCAAAATATTTGTAGTGTAAGTAAAATCTATTTTTAGTACAGATGGTGCCTTTTTTAGGCTCTAGTGCGAGAAGTGGGTCATTTTACGTCAGGTCCAAATCTTAGGAGGGCCATCTGTACTAAAAAACGGAAAACGAGACACGTGCAAAATCGAAATTCGTAACTCGTGTCGATTTAAAACATCGCCACTCGTTTCGAATTTCATGTTTTTCGCACTTGTGTCGTAATGTACTATTTTAAATCAGGTTGTATTGGTATTCCCCTAAATTTATAAATAAATCCAACAAAACTTTAAAATTGTCCTAAGGTCGGTTTGTAGAGATAAAAATGTAGACCGTTTAAGAAAACCACTTAAAATGTAGGGTAGTAAGAGTTTTTTAAATCATGAGTTCCTATTTTTATATCTATCTACGGAGTCATCCGACTCGGATCGGGTGAAAACTTCAGGGAAATTCCAATACAATCTGATGTTAAAAACGGTTCCTCTTGTTTAATAAATATTTGTAATCAGCATGATTCCAGTATTTTCTATGAAAAAAACCACCTGACTCGTATTCATTGACCGCGAGTGTACTTGCATGATTTTGCATACTCGTAGTTACTCCAATGTGGTATCATAAAGATGAGCAATTCGCAAAAAAAAAATATACCGAACTCTTAACCATGGTCGGTTTTACTTGTACATAACTTAATCCATCCATCATGTTCTGGCCGGTTTCGACCATGGCGATTGGCGACTGGAAAGTTGCTGGCTAGTGAGAGCGGAGATCTCAAGTGGCTTACGGAGCCTATTTTGGCAGTAAAGGTGCGACCAAATGTATGGCAGCACTGCTCCGACAACCCATTATAGATATTTTGAAAAACTTGATGATTGATGATCAAGCAAGTCGTCTTTGGCCGTAAATACTGGGTAGGTATAGGTAGTATGAGTTCACCCCTCGGGTAAAAAATATTTATAGTACAATTGGAACCCTTTTTACTATCAGATTGTATTGGAATTTCTCTGAATTTTTCACCCAATCCAAGAAACATGGAACTTTATTGTCAGATGAATCCAAAGATATCAAAATAGCAGGCATGATAAAAACACTCATATTACCATATATGTTAGGAGTTTTTTTAGACGTTCTACATTTTTGTCTGTACAAAAGAATGTAACGACCATTTTAACGTGTTTTTGGATTCAATGATAAATTCAAGGAAATGCCAATCAATACCTTATTTGAAAAAAAAAAGATTCTGCCTAGACTACAAATATGTAGTAGGTAGAAAATATTTCAAATTAGCACGTTTGGATTCTTTTCTATGAAAAATTTCACCTGACCCGTATTCATTGACCGAGAGTGTATTCGAATAAACGTATATTTAGCTCGAACATGTTTAAGAAAAAATGTCAAAGTCTAGTAGGTAAATTATTAGATTACTTATAAAGTAAATTTTATAAAAATAACAATGCAAAAATAATCACCGGTCCTGTCTTATTAAAATATTATAAAATTAATTAGGTGTCATGTAAATTAATATAGAAAATAGAACTCTCCCAAAATTGAATTTCTTATAATCGTGTTTTGGATATACTAAATAATAATATAATTATAAATATTTGTCAAAACATTTTTAGTCGTTTATAGTATCTTAACATTTTTTTACATATCGACACTGGAAATTTCAAATGTCGTACTTAAGGGACAAAGGACCACTTTTCAGGAGAGCCAAAAAACAAAAAACAAAATTAAAAAAAATTGTAACTTGTTACATATTCATCCGAATTAGATGGTTCTTATATACATAACTACGAAAAAGCTTTATCTTCATAAGACAATTAGGTATATATTTGTAAACTCAATAGTTTCGGAGATAGTGTCCCTTACGCAAGAATTTACTAGACACATGTCCCTTACGCCCCCAAAAATTTCTAGTATTTTTATGAAAATCTGTTACGACAAAAACGAAAACACTACCTCTTTGTCGTAACTGTCAAATAACATGCTACATTACAACTATTTTCTGTTGTAAAGTCATTCTAGTTTCCAGATTAATTGAAGTAAGTAGCGTAAAAATGCAAGAAAATATAAAGTTGTGTACTTACAATTGTAAAAATTTTCATAGACGGAGATCAATTTCACGTGTAATTTATTATGTTTTAGATAACCCGTTACAATTTATAGGAAATAAAACCAAACATGTTAGGTATGTATATATTTTAGTCGGCTTAGTGTTGTGAAAAGAAGAAAACATATATCTAAAAATTGCTTTGAGAGCAACCTGAGCCCGAAACAAAAACGTATATTATTAATATATGTTTTTGTTTCTGGATAAGTAATCTAACTGCATCCGCGAAGATCTATGACCCTTTTTGATGATACTCGTGCTATTCAGACGTGCGGTCAAAGGAACTATCGAATCCTTAGGGAACGAAACACTGACTGAAAACCTACATTCGTAGCCCAAAAAATGGTTAAGGAGCGCTGAGTTAGTGCAAGCCATTCAAATTGACTGGATATTATGAAATGTTTCCTACATTATCAAAACGAAATCAAGGCGTCCTCCTTCCGCACCTGGCAAAATATTTCGGGCAAACATTGCATTGGGGTTTATACTGAGAAAATGGACGTTTTACACCAAAAAGCAGGAAAAACGAGTATAGATAATACTCGTTCTAAGTCCTTCAAACCTATTAGTCTAACATCTCTATTTCTTTCACTACTTGGTGGCAAGATCGCTAAGTCTAAATCAACATGTTTACCAAAAACTACCCCATTTGACCTGGTCACAAGGTCCATAAAAGTAAGTAAGTAAGTAAGTAATTATTTACTGCACCAGTAAGAAAATAACAGAAAGAAACAAAATAAAAATAAGCTAAGCACACGATACAGGTTACCAAAGCGGTGGTAAAGTCTAGAGAATAAGCAAACAGGTCGGTGTGTATTCCTTGATGTCGAAGGTGCTTTCGATAATAACTCACAGAAACTATCCTTAATTTAATTAAATCAAAGGGATGAAACGACGACTATATGGGTCTGAAGAGTGCTCTCTAACATAATAGCTACTCCAACCCTCAATATAACTGAGTATGAATTTCACACAACGACAGGGTGTTCTCAGTGTTTGAACAGCCTGCAAAAACCAACTTGAAAGCCTGGGCTTTCGGGAATAAAACAAGCACATCGAATGTGGCTTCACCAGACAGTCGAAATACCCTCAAGATACAAATGGACCAATGACCAGAATGATTATCGAAAATGGCACCACAGGTACAAGTAGGTGAGAGGCCTAAGGTCAGGGTTTGCGTCAGCATGAGCAAAATGGCCTTCATTTTCTTTTATTATGATGATTTCCGCGCATAAATATTACATTATGTGTGGAAATCAATTTGACCAGAAACCTAAAAACCAATATTATTTATTATCTACATCAACTCAAACAGTCAAGCTGCGATGCTCTCACTAGAATCCCTCAAGGACAACTCTAGTCCAGTGCTGCAAGAATAAATTAAACGCCCTTGACTTTAAGTTACACTTAGATGGGTATTAGGATATACCAATATTGTTAGAAACGAAACAGCAGATGAGTTTACCGAAAAGAACGGCAACACATGCATTGTCAGCCCAGAGCCTTTGTATGGAATCACCAAACCGGAGCCGTATTCTCTGCTGAACAAACTAGATATGATAAGATAAGATAAGAAGTTGAAGTCCATCAAAGTAACTCTCACTCGTAAGCTCTTATCCAAGGGCTCAATAACAGAAAACAATAAAGAGCTACTTGGGTCAAACGCAAACCCATGTTCGGAGTCTTTCCGGTGGACAATCTAAAAGTTAAGGCCTATAAAGCTTGATTTTCTTATGAAAGCCTTATCTTCATTAAGATGTCCTCCTTTAACATTGCTTTGTATGATAAAAATCATTACTATCTGTCCACAGGCTGTTAACTATCGACCACAGGAAAGAAAAAGTGCTTGTTCAGCTGAACTGTAGAGCCCCTCTTTCCTGTGGCCAATGGTAAGCAACTGGTAGGAGTGTAGTCGTAATTTTCATCATGCAATTCAATAGGAAAGGAGTGCAAATGACAATAAGGGTTTCATAAGAAAATTAACTCTCATAGCCCTTCACTTTTAAAATGTCCATCGGAAAGACTCGTAACATGATTTTAAGTTTGACCCACTTGAGCTCAAAAGTAACAAAGCCTGTGAAGAATCGAGAATCCTAACTATTAACATATGTATAACAATCATGGGTAAGAAACAAGATGCAATATGTAGCTTCTGCCAAAAATCAGAGCAAACTACTGTGCAACGTTGCAACATTTGATTTGAAACTAATATCTGCAGAAACAGAGGAGGAGGAGGTCCATAGTAGATTAATAAAAACTATCAATTAATCTACTATGGACCTCCTCCTCCTCTGTTTCTGTAGACTACAAACGTATAAAAGAAATATTCACCTTGGCAGACCTTATGATGTACACAAAATTGCAGCCTTCAGAATCTGGAATGTTCTGGCCTCGACAAGAATCAGTAATGACTTATAAAAAGGGCAGCGACAAAATATTATAACTGCTCGGCGCAGCGGATATTAGACCAAAACAATAATATTAAAGATGATAATATGGCAGATGTCCGGACCTTACTACTGTAGCCCTATCTCTGACCCATGCAATGATCATAGCTTATACTTTTCAATAGCCTGCTGAGACTGGTTCACGGTTCACGTGTACTACAGAGTAAATTTCTCGAATTGGCAAAAGACAGCTAATTATAAATAAGCCCATGATTCCCAGGGAGATAATAATAAGATTGGGGCAGCTTGTGGCGAGCTGTTCGGCAATAGCGACATCGTCTCAGGCATGTTTTCGTCGGTCGGAGTAGAATCCAAGAAGAACTACTATGACTCGGCTTGCCTTGATTGGCCGTTGGCTGTCCAGATAGGAATCGTTAGAGCAATGTATATGCTCCAGGGGTGGAAGTGGAAATATGCGTGAGTCGCTGGTCGATGCAGTATCTATGTGGTAGTAAAAATACTGCTCTGCCCTCACCCCTCTTCCTGAGACACCCCGGGTCAAGTCGCGCCGGCACTGTTGCAAGTGCTATAAGAAACTAAACAAAATGTTATAACGTACATAAAAAAACTCTCATGATTTTTAATATCATCATTTTTTAAGCGTAACTGTCATTCATGTACCGTATTTAATGTAGTAACGTATACTTTATTAAATGAAAAGGTGAGTTACGACATCAAACTTTAAAATTATTTTGATTTATATGTACATACGACTCAGTTTATTAAGAGAATAGAGCCATACTATCTTCGAAATTGTGTTGTAACGCACAAAAGCCTAAAATATTTGTCCCTCACGCCATTGTGAATTCAAAGTTTCGTATTTATTTCATCAGATAGAATGTCGTAAAGGCACCTTCTTTTGCTGTAGTAACTAACCACATAGGGATTTATGAATAAGAAGGATATACTACGTGGAAAATGGACACATTATCCCTTCAAATTAAAAATTTGACCCATACAACATTTTTTTTTAAAGCAATATGAAGTTACGACAAAATGATTTCACTTCATAACTTATTTATTTGAATCGATATCAAAAAGTTAATTATACAGATCGATAGAGAATTTTTTTCTGAGTTCTATGCAATTCAAAGTGAACTTACGACAAAATGTCCCTTACGACATTTGAAATTTCCAGTGTCGATATAAAATATCGTATTAAAATACTTAAACGGGCAATCCAGGATTAAATCTTGTATTAACATTTGCAATTTAATATTAACTTTCAAAACTATACCGGCCTGTTAATGAAATCTGTGTATTGTTGACGTGAAATGTTCAGATTATTTTTTTTGTAGCCAAGCTGGATGGTGTGAAGACCTACATGCGCATGCGGCGAGTGCCGACGCACCTGCAGGTCAAGGTCATCAAGTGGTTCGACTACCTCTGGCTCACGCAGAAATGCTCGGACGAGGAGAAGGCGGTCTCGTGTCTTCCGGACAAACTCAAGGCGGAAATTGCAATAAACGTGCACTTGGACACGTTGAAGAGGTAAGTGTCCTTTAAAGTCCTGCTTCTGTCACTATAGTAAACAGTTTTCAACCCCTTTATAATTGGAAAAGAACCGGATCTCCGTTTCCTAAAAAATAATAAATGAGCCTAAATGTGTATCTCATACAGCTTGGGAATATCTATGCATAGCTTACATAATTATGAAATTGTATTATCAAAACATAGAAATGTCACAAGACTCACAAGTCAATAGCCTTATTCTCATATTGCTCAAACTATTTATTTCAGAAAATCGTACTGACACTGTTTCGAGAGTTGTTCCGAATTTGAAACAACATTAAACTCCATAATCAGGCTAACTAACATGACAGCTGAAAAGGTTCAGTTTATTTACATTACAATAGATCGTACAGTTGTGAACATCACGATAGGTACATCTTATACATTTATGTATTCCGTTAACTAGTAAAAAGCAAAAAAAGTTAACAAATCTCGAGTTCACGCACATTTGTATTGTGATCTTTTGAAAAAATTTGATATTTATTAAAGTATTTACGTAATAATATGTGAACTTGAACATGACACTTCAAATTATATTTGTATTCTTTTTGTTTTCTATTGGCGAAAGGTATATAATTACTAGGGTTAGGAATTTTGGTGGCAACAGAGAACAGTGGAGTCGTTGCTCAATTTGTTTATGATTAATTGAATAATTAATTAATCAAAAATAATACATAAATAATAATAAAATATTCTAACTACACGGTTTCGCCCATTTTAAGTATTAAGTGAAGTTCAATCGTTTTTTTTATAATATAGTTATGGTTATGACATATAATATTTATGGGCTTCGAGAAAACTAGAACCTTGAAAATCAAATAAACATATTTCCTCAGTCAATGCGGTAAGACCGTCTATTAGGAAATTCCGTCTACCAACTGATTTCCACCCCAAACTGTTCTTGAACATAAGATACATATGACGGACTTTCCATACAAATAAAATATGCCGGACTTAGCCGCACTGACCTTATATCAAATTTTTTTATTGAAAATTATTATTTTTCTAGATTTTAAAAATAAAATTCATGTTATTTATTTAAATTCATTGATAAAACCAGCTTGAACTGCATCGTTATTATTTTATAAGTTAATCATTTGTTTAAGTAAAAAATATTTATAACATCGACTACAGTGCTCTCTGTTCGTTAAATGTATATGTTGTTCATGAATGCAAATTAATAAATAAATGATAAATGATAAATGCAACCAAAATCGTAACCCTAATAATTACCTATTACATTATCTAGTAAGAATCCGTTATATTGTGAAGATTATCTACATGTAGAATAGCTACCAACGGTCGACGCGCAGTGTTAAAACCACTCAGCCTCCGTTGCCTAGTTGGCAGTGGCCCTGTCTACGAAACTAGAGGTTCCGAGTTCAAATCCCGGCGAGGGCATTATTTATGTAGGGTAAAAGCACCAATAGATGACTGCCACCCAGAAGTTGACTGATAGGTCTAAAAATGTAAATAATTAAATCAGGAATAATTTTACACGCCCGGGAGTATTTGTCTCACGCGCGGCAACACTATAATATCGTGTCTCGCATGTGAATTCCCAAACAGTCCTCGATTTTGCGCTTCGTGCCAAAATCGCGTTTTATAAGGGATTCTTATTAAGAAAAATCCTAAAAAATTTAAGCTTTTAATTACGTATAAAATCGGCTATGGCTTGTATTTCCCGGATTCATTTCAGTATAGATTTTAGACTAATATCTCTATCGTGTATATTAAAAAAAATAGCTTTTTCTAAATTTATTTTATGAGATATTTGCTGGTCAAGTTATGGTTCCAATATTGTGTGTTCGGGCCAAAAGATGAACGACGATCAACATTTGAGCAAAGGCTCGTATTTTTAAATGCTTGTGTCAATTATAATGAAATAGCTAGATGTAATATTTATACCAAAAATTACAATCAGCTTTGTAGTTGATTGTTTGACCAAAAGATGAACGACCCTTTTTTCATGTAAAACGTTTTAAAGTTATTTATTTTTATATGAAAACGGGATTGTTCAACTCAAAAATCGCTGCCCAAAACGTGAACTAGAAAATTAGCTTCTTTATCTTTAGGGTTGGATTCCAATAAATTAATTCGAATCAATTTAGTTCGTTCATTTCGTTAATGTGGTGTCCAACACATGAAATAACTGATTTTATGGAACGGTTGAATTTAGGGAAAAGTGAAACTTTTGTTCTTAGAGATCAGAATGTTACATAATATACACCGTGTTTATATTTCATTAAGAGAAGGTTCTTTAAGTCAAATAATTTATCTAAGAAACTAACGTTTTTACTTTGCTCTATTCATACATTGGGGTCTTGCCGTTCATATATTGGTCTCGCTATATTGCAATTATGCTGGTTCATCTATTGGGGTCAACTTGTTCAGCGATAGTGCCCTATCTTGTTCAACTTCCGGGAAATTCGATCCCTTATTTAATATAATCATTTTTATAAAATTACTGACGTTTAATACGAGAATAAAACTGATCCTAAACTCAATTAAATGCGGAATCATATATAAAAATAAAATTGATGAATTTGAAATGACATATAGAAAAAAATATTTAAAGTTGGGAAAGTTGCTTAACTGTTCGTCTATTGGTGTTTTTACCCTATTTATTTCTCTTATCACATATTATTTCTCTCATCTCTCTTCCTTGGTCGTGGCTGTCTATGTATTTAAGTACATAAATATATATGTATATATTTATTATGTAATCGCCTGGTACCCACATCAAAAGCCTTAATTGTGCTGACCGTAGGACTAGGTCGATTTGCGTAATAAGTCGTAAGACATTTATTTATTTTCAATTACTGTCCGACCACTTAAAGATGGTTCGTTTGTTTATGGTTCACTGCTTGTTTATTTGTTACTGTTTTCATACAATATGCACTTAAAATATAGTAAACGTGTAAAATTAGTTTACCAGAAGAGACGGCAAATTATACTAACGGACAGTAAGTAGATACTTCGAAATTGTCATCATAAATTAGTAAAATGGGCAATCTCAATTAAGAATTTCGTTTGTAGAGTCTCTTAAGTGTAATGATAATAAAATTGTTCATCGTCATCGTCCTGTCACCCCTATTTCACTAAGGCATATTAAGTCTATGATATTAAATCCAATCAATATCAACTCTCATTATCGTCATGTAGCAATATCCTTTGTTTATTTCGTGCCTTTATACGCTAAAAGCTTATTAAGCTTTCGAAGGCAGTTGTTATCGCAGACGAGTATGCACGAGGCTATTAGTGCCATTCAATAAGTAAATACCTACGGGACACAGGGACAGGGAGCGACCTGCAGCTGTGCGGACCGATAACATTTCCGGATTCCCAACCGCTAAGCCGCAAATTTGACGCGACTAAATAAAATTTAAATCTTTCTTTCACTAAATTGAATGTTGTAGATCCATGAGATTTTTTCATCCATTTTTAAATTTTCTTTCAATTATTATTTTATTATAGATAGAGTAAGCATATTTTTTTAACTTAACGTAATTGCAACGTAATTGTTTTTGGCGTATGAACTATTTTAGAGTCGTTGGTACGCAACCACAAATTGAACAGCATGGACTCTCAAAGTGACCCCCCTCCCGACGATTCTGTGCAATGTCCCCATTGCCCTAGAATACTTAAGAAAAGGGGATTACTACGACATATCCGATCCGCCCACTTCGTCGATCCACCATCTTCTTCAACAACAGTCCAGGACATACAAAAATCGATACTAGAAGATGCATTTGGGGCTCCATATCTTAACGGAAAAGGATTAAGGACAGACATATGGCACAAACGCTGGAACAAAGTGTGTAGCCTGCACGGCAAACATTATGACCTCCCCTTAAATATTGTAAGTAGAAGATTCATTCATAAACTTGCCGATGAAATACAGTTACTTACAAAATCAGACTACCCCTCAGAACGCCTCCTCATCTTTGTTGCTGTCATGTTACAACGAGACAGAAATATCAAAAAAGCAAAAGATATCACCAGGCTGATAGAACGACGCCAACGATTATGGGATGACGAAGAATTTGATATACTTATAACCGAAGCCACCAAAGCTGACTATTCACTTCGGAATTTCCATAATCGGAAAAATGTCAATAAAGATGACGACGCTACGAAGATTTTCACGCGTCTTGTTCTTAGGGGCAAAACTCGCGAAGCCCTCAACTGGCTTCTGACGAAAGATAACAACAAAATTCTCAAACCTGAAGACGAAATTGACGAATCTGGTAAAACTGTCATGGACGCCTTGCTTGAAAAACATCCCCACGCAGTCAACCCCGACCCCAACCTTTTTACAACTCCAAATGGCCCCTCGGATTTGCCCCCACTTTTGGAAGTAGACATAACATGCGAACATGTAGAGTTAGTCGCCAGAAAATTACATGGTGGAGGCGGCCCGACCGGCAGCGCAGCCGAAAATTGGAAAGACTACCTATTACGATTCGGTGAGGCAAGCCAGCATTTGAGGACTTCGATAGCTCAATTAACTATGAAACTAAACAACAGTTTTGTGCCATGGAACCAAATACAAGCTTTAATGGCAAGCCGACTTGTGGCCCTAGACAAATCCCCTGGGGTTAGACCAATTGGCATTGGCGAATGCCTACGCAGGATCCTCTCAAAATGTATGATCTTGGCCTCCGGCTCTGAAGTCACTGAAGCTTGTGCACAATCGCAACTTTGTAGTGGATTAAGTTGTGGTATTGAAGGAGCCATACATGCTATGAATAACCTTTTTGAAAAAGAATGTCTGCCCGGCTCTCAATGGGGTATGCTGCTTGTTGATGCTAACAACGCCTTTAATTCCGTAAACCGACAACTCGCTCTTTGGCAAGCTAGAATACACTGGCCCCACTGCGCCCGTTTCTTATACAATACTTACAATGGACATGCAGAACTTATAATCCGCGACTCAAATATGAAACTGTTCAGCGAAGAAGGAGTAACTCAAGGTGACCCACTTGCCATGCCCTTGTATGCCCTCGCAACACTCCCCATAATAAACCAACTTAAATCACAACCATCAATTGTCCAGTGTTGGTATGCGGATGACTCCTCTGCTCAAGGAACCTTTAAAAATTTAAGACAATGGTGGGATAAAATTTGCCAATTAGGCCCCGCATACGGCTACTTCCCTCAAGACAGAAAGTCTTACCTAATCGTAAATGAGAATGACAAACAATCCGCGCAGCAGATATTCAAAGGAGTTAACATTACCATAACAACCGGCACACGCTTCCTCGGCAGCTACATTGGCGAAGGTAAAGAAAACTTTGTCAACAATAAAATCGAAAACTGGACTTCTATAATAGAAAAGCTCTCTGAGATTTGCAAAGACTCGCCACAAGCTGCCTATACCGTTCTCACTAAAGCCGCCCAATTCAAATGGACTTTTCTACTAAGAGTATTAGAAAATGCTAATCTATCCTTTGATTGTTTAACAAATATTTTACGCACCAGTTTTCTACCAAACCTACTAGGTGGTGAGATAACTTCACTAGAAGCGGACTTATTTTCTTTACCTGTACACAAAGGCGGTCTAGCCATCCCCGCACTTTCTAAAATGACAAACTTAAATTATGAAACCTCCAAAAATGGCTGTTCAATCCTCTCATCCGCCTTAATTGAAAATAATGAACTGGACCTCACTCAACATCATATGTCCCTCGGATATTCAAGAAAGGAATGCCGGAAAATTAAAAATTCTCAAGATGATGTAACTTTGGACTCTATTTTAAACAAACTTTCCCCTAACAAAAAACGAGCAGTCGAACGTTCAATTTTCACGAAAACTAAAACTAAATCGTCTACTTGGCTCTCGGTTATCCCTACAAGAAAAGACCACTTTGACCTATCCCCAATGGAATTCCGAGATGCATTGGCACTAAGATACCACAGAACACCTATCTCCATGCCTAAATCATGTGACGGCTGTGGCAATGATGTTTTTGACGTGGACCACGCTCTCTGCTGTAAAACTGGCGGATTAATTACACGCCGTCACAACGAAATCCGGGACTTATTTTGTGAGCTATGTCAGCACGCCTGGGGGAATGTAGTCAAAGAACCCCTCATCACGGAAGGTGACTGCGGACTTCGGGGAGACCTTTGCTGCCGTGGCGTTTGGGATGCACAGAGGGAGGCGTTATTTGATATCCGTGTCGTAGACACTGACGCTCCCTCTTACATCTCACGTCCGGTAGCAGCCGTACTTAAATCCGCCGAAGAGGAAAAGATACGAAAATATTTGAACCCTTGTGAAAAACGGCATGCGACATTTACTCCCCTTGTAACATCCGTGGATGGGATATTCGCACCTCAGATGTCCGCTTTCGTGAAACATCTCGGCGAAGCAATCGCTGATCGTTGGGACAGATCCCTCAGCGTAGTAATGGGCTGGCTTAGATCGAAAATTATAATTTCCATACTCCGTGCTACAAGCATGTGTATTCGGGGTACGCGCCACAAATTTAACTCCATCAAAAACTTCTTTGGCCTAAGCGATGGCGCAGCCCTACCCAATCTTTCCTCTACCTGACTAGAGTACCTAATATCTCCATCAGTGCTTGCGTGATAACTATTTATTTATTCTTAAATTACCCTTTTGTTACTATATTTTTGTTAATAAATGAGTTATTGTTTTATCATCCCAAAAAAAAAAAAAATTTTAGAGTCGTTACCTACCTACTCAGAATAAAAATTTTAATGTTAACAAAGTAAGTGTCTGTATTTAACTACTTACGCCATGAAGACCCGTATTAAAAAAACCAGCACTCGTGTTTAAAAAGTTATTATTTTGTACCAGTATAGCATAAATTATTATTATCCCGAGTAGTCACAACACTCGTAGATTTGCCTGAATCCTCGTATTAATTATAATAATACTTCCGTAGAATGATAATTGTTTAAGAAATCAGCTGAGTCGCCGGACTGTGCATACTCGTATTCCTTCATTAATGCGACGCAGCAGTTCATGCTTAATATCCCATGTTGTATAATTAAAAAGAAAACATTCGCTTTTTACATCCATGAATAATGCAAAAGCGTTCGTTTGCGATCTGTAGGTACCTACGCTTTTGTCGCCAAATGGCTTTGTCAGTCCGCTTTTAGTCAAACACCAGTTACGGTAATCCCAAATGATCGTTATTTAATACGTGTACTTATATATTTTTATTATACTTTTTATTTACACCATAAATATTTAAATTAATATATATACAACAATGTTTGTTCACCTAGTCAAATTTTCAACCAGATAAGAAACAGTAATAAGTTTTTAATGCTTTTTGTTAAACGAAAGTTTTTTCTACTTTTTATTCATAAAAAAGCAGAGGAGCAAAACTATATATCCAGAGGAAATCTTGGAAATCAACTATTGTCTACCTACCACAGATCAGTATAGATAGCTAACGATGGCATGGAACATGTCGCAGCGTTATGGCCGATAGGCCTTTATAGTGTGACAGATGCGCGCCCTATGAGCCAGTCGCAACTTACCCGCGACTGCAGGATGAGCTCGGACATATCCGCAAAATGCCGAATTGTGCCGTTATTTCTTGTAAAAATAGGAGTGTAAATAAACATTTCAAGGACTATTGAGTCACGTACCACATGAAAGTATTGATTTTTTTAGTTATTAGTTGACAAAACCACGTATTTTTACAAATAATATATAACAACAAACCGCTGACATAAATGTCATAATGATTTTACTTGGGCGTACCAATTGGTTGAACTATTCAGTGACAAATTGTATGTGCGTTTTACATTGACGGCTTAGAATAGCAAGCAAGTTGCAATTTGGTAAGTGACCGTGCAATGTATCCAATTACTAGCGATATTCACAACCGTCCTGTCATTTCTTGGTACGGCCGCTGCGAGCAGGCCGCGAACTAGAGGTACGACTGACCGTGCCGATGACAAATAGGGTCGATAAATTGTTGATGTATTTGATTATATTCAATTTTTCTTTCATATTTTGACCTTTGTATCAATATCTTATCTTCATAAAGGTAAAACAATATATATAGATTATATCGCGTATTATATTATTTTGAGCCTTTTACAATAACCGTTGTCAAAGGTAGAAATTGTTTTATTTAAATATGTGACCATCGCGGAAACGGCTGATAACATTATATTTATTAAGGGTACAACCGTCTAAATAATTATTTGTTCATGTGATTCCCAGCCACAATTAAGATAATGTCGTTAATAAATTGCTTTGTTCATATTCAAATATATGTTTAATAATTGACATTCTGTAGTTTATTATTTACAAACCAGATCCGACACGAAAGTAAGAAAAAAGTTTTCTAATTTATTATTAAACGACATAAAATGAAAACAAAATATAAGGACTTAACTTAACTACCTATAAATAAAACAATAGGCCTAAATCGCCGTCAGTGGGCAAGGTACCCAGAAGGCAGGCCGCATTCCCCCGTTGTATAGCTATACTTAAACGCTGTGCAAGGTACTGGCCAGCCCTCTGGTCGCCCGAGGTCTCCACACCAAACGCCGCAAATATGTAGCTGGTTCCTAAAGCAGCATATTTGCAGCGCTTGATACTTTCGGCTAATGATGCCGCGGCGCCAGCAGCAACGCCGGTGACCGAAACATGGGACGGCGCCAGAGTGTCAACGCAGGTGGCGTCCCAAACTAGCGGCCGGCCCATGCTCCAGGGCACCAGCGTCATTCCGTCAGGCCTCTTGCAGTCGTCCCTGGCCAGACCGTTGGGCTCTAGGACGGCCGGTAATTTCGCGCTAACAAGGGCGCGACGGATAACATAATGTTTATAAAGATTAGATACATCGTCCAATGCGATATTTTAATCTGTATTTATTTCTTATTAAATGATAGATGTATTTTAATGTTTTTCTTAATATTTCGGACTTATCAAATATCTATGGATAATAATTTATCGACGTAGCCTCCTCTCTAGTGCCGCATCATATGGTAGCGCTTTAGCCAATCACAGCGTGGCAAAGGCCCGACCTCGGAGACACCGAGACTCATTACAATTTCGCTTCGTTACAAATCTCTCTCTTTCATATATCTATGCTACCTACCATATTGTTGGTGAGACATGTATGTCATTGTGTTTAAGAGTGTTATCTGGTATTTTACTATTCCTTGAATAACATTATTTCTTTTCCCGCAAAGTATTTACTACAAGAATAAAATCTCAATATTTTTAAAGAAGTAAAAACGACTTCAACAGGTTACCTACAGCGATACACTTTATAAACTAATTATCGCCAACTCGTCACTTCATTATCATCATCATCATCATCATCTCAGCCATAAGACGTCCACTGCTGAACATAGGCCTCCCCTCTGGACCTCCACATGTACCGGTTAGATGCGACCTGTATCCAACGTGTCCCGGCGACCTTCATAATCATAAGGTCGTCTGTCCATCTTGTGGGTGGACGTCCTACGCTGCGTTTGCCTAGCCGTGGTCTCCACTCGAGCACTTTTCGACCCCATCGACCATCTGCTCTGCGTGCAATGTGGCCTGCCCATTGCCACTTCAGCTTGCTAATCCGGAGGGCTATGTCAGTAACTTTAGTTCGCCTACGGATCTTCTCGTCAATTATCGGATAGCAATAGCTTCGGCTTAGGTAAATGAAAATTCTTATTTTATAGATGATTAATACATAATAATTTAATACGAGTATGTACTTCTAGGATTTGAGGAGATCCCTCAATTCCACAAGGTACCCACCATTATAACTGTGGCCTATCTGATTGTATGCTTGTAAAGTTTTGTGTTATTGGCCCCTGGCATTGAGCTAAACAAGTAGAGACGAACACATCACACTTTCGCTGCGCATTTTGCGTGACAGATATTATAAATGACTACGAAACCAACAAAATCAAACCATAGCCGAAATGATGGAACTATCAAAATATATCTATCCCCTTTCCACTTAGCGTTTCAAATGAGCATCGGTAATCTGTCTGCCTTTAACTACCTAGAAGTCAAACAGGGACCCGGCCAATAACTGTGATGAACAGTTCAATCAATGTTTTTAAAATTATTTACTTCAAGTTTTTTGTTCTTAGCTAGATTGCTTTCATAATTAATATCTGGGTCATTGTGTAGTCATCTAAAAGGTACTTATTTACTGTTGACATTTAAGAGAGATACTAATTTACATTTTGAAAATATAATTATTTAATAGGTACCTGTATGTACACGATGATTTTGCAGGTGCTAGGACTGTAGGACCTCGTGCACGGCCAGTCCGGTATCAGCATACCGCCGTCTTAATACTCGTTAAAAAATGTATATAGGTGTTTAACCGCTATGTAGCATGAGCTTCGTAAATAGGTGTCATTTTTTATAGGTTGTTGTGAATAGTTTGCTTTCATTCATGGTACAATCAATTTTTTTTATATTTTTCAATGATAGTACGTAATTGTTCGTAATTATATTGTTAAGTTAGCCAAACAGATATTAACATTTCTATGGCTAACTTTCGCAGTGATTTAATTACGTACAAAAAAATTGCAATTCAACCATATACAGTAATTAGGAACATGGGATAGTATCATTTAAACTCGCAAAGTTTAACACTCTCACCTTCTCGATTCACCATCTAACTCTGCTATAATATTTTCTACTACCTAGTACCTCCATGCCGAAATCCCCACAAAATGTGGGAAATTCAAATATGAATTTACTGGCAACTCTGAACCTAACATGTTTACTACATCTATTTCAGTTAAATTTTCATATTACTTACTTAGGTGATTTTTAATTCGATAACAGTAAAGAGACCTGTGAAAAGTCACACCGTGACTTTATTTGTGGTTGTGGAGTTCGAAGTGCATCTTTTAACTGCATATTTCGTCATTTTGGCGAAGCTGTTCATCGGACATTTGTCGAACAGTTACTAAATTGACATCAGCCTGACTGTTGCTTGCTACGAATCTAGAGGGTATAAATCTATGGCTCCTGTTATTTGGCAAAATATTACACGATCGCCTTCGTTGATTAACACGCATAACTAATTAGTCGAAACACTAAAGACTCAACAGCACGTAGTTAAGAACTTCCGTACTGGTCTTCACCAGTAGTTCTACCTCCCCCAGTTTCACTTATACATATACACTAGTACTAGTTACTACTAGTCCTGAAACATGAACACATTTTCAGAAAAATCTCCTAGAGCATCTAATCTGCGTCCCAAAACCTCACTGGCACGGGAATGCATTTATTTTACGGCTACTCTGTATATACAGTGTATAGTCTCTATATAGACTGTATAAATTGTATACCTACTTTATTTAATAATATTTTTCACAGGGTGGAAATCTTTCAAAATACAGAAGCAGGATTCCTTTGCGAGTTAGTGCTGCGATTAAGACCAGTGCTTTTTTCGCCGGGAGACTTCATCTGCAGGAAAGGTAGTGTTCCTTGTTTCTGAAATCTGGTTTGATACAGTTTCATTATAACTGTGGGCTTCTAAAACATAGATGTGGTTTTCAGGTGAAGTAGGAAAAGAGATGTACATTGTCAACCGAGGGAAGCTGCAGGTGGTAGGAGATAACGGAAAAACCGTATTGGCTACACTCAAAGCGGGTTCTTATTTTGGCGAAATTTCCATTCTGAACATGGGCACGGCAGGTAAACAACTTGGTAAATATCTGGGGCCCGAGACGCCACGCCATTATTACTCTATTCTATTGTTTGTTGAAAAGTTTTCAAAAGCAAACGTTTCGAGGAGACGCTGCAATCAGGCCGAGGGAGCGGCCGCGACGCATCTAACAGGTTCTGGGACATCCATCGGCGGCGCCGCTGGAGCCCGCGCCTTGCTACCGCGCCCGCGCGTAGCAATGTGACGGGTGACAGGGTTAGCGCCGCCAAAATGTCAGCTGTCGTTTGTTATTAGGGAATGCTTTAAATTTTCACTAATAATTTTTCTCCTTTTGTCGCATTTTTGACTATTTTTGGCATATTATTCTCTTTACCTCAAAGGACACTCCTTGTCATGTGCAATAAACACGACTCTTATACCCACCTACTTAAAACATATATCATTTATTAGGAGTTGAAACTTGAATGGTAAGCTTCGTTGTCCTGATTTGAAGTGGAAGGGCTTGTTCTTAGATGTTCCTGTGAGGACTGGTAGCCTGAGCCTGCCGTTAGCTTCGTGTGTTTATGTTGCGTCGTTAGATTAATCTCCTTTGGTTGTATTGAAGGCAGTGTCCCCGATCGCTTTGCATCCTCCCTCAATACCTAATTATCATTGGCGTGACCTCTTGGTGCATGTAACCCCATATTATTATAAGTCTATAATATATTTACTTATTAATAAAGATGATTATTCTTCGTGCTGTCGGTTAAGTTATTATTATTTTTATTCTACCTAAAAGAAACCTTTTGAACTTGTAGTATTGCTTGGTTCCTTTACGGATTCAATTCATATGCCTAACAATTTTATTCTACTACTTGTACTTACCGTATCTATCTACCGTTTACCCGAATTGCTTTGTACCTCAATCTTACGTAATAGAGCACAACTTGGAACGTATTAGATATGGCTTTTTATTGTTACTTATAAGAAAAAAAAAATAGTTAATTATTTTATGGACTGTGAATGAACGTCATACCTCCTGATTGCCCCCTTCATTTTGTCTTGACTGTAATAATTGACGCGGTATGCTGTTTAATTGTATCTCTAACAAAGCTTACTTTGTATCAGCTCTTTCTTACTTTGTGATTGGACTATCTCTCAAAATGTATGTTTCACTTGAGCTTGCCACCGGTGTCTTCGGTCTCCCTATTAAACCCCATGACTTGTTTCGGCTGAAAGTTATCAGAAACAGCACTAGCCTATCAAAATATTTACTAATGAAAAATAGACGAACAAAAGCCGAACCGTGTCATGAGGCCGGCCCATTTGACCGGACACCGGTTGGCATGGAGTGTGTGGATGACACGTCGACAGGCAACCGGCGGACAGCATCGGTGCGCTCCGTGGGCTACTCGGATCTGTTCGTGCTCAGCAAGAAGGACATGTGGGACGTGCTGAAGGAGTACCCGGCCGCGAGGGTGCGCCTCGAAGCGATAGCCGTCAAGAGACTTGAGAAATATAAAAAGGCGCCGCTCGAAAAAGGTAAAATATCTTCACCTCAATATTTTAAATTAAATATTTAAATGTAACGTGATGTTCAAGTAATTTGTTTTGCAGTGGCAATGGGTCGGTGCCAGTCGACGCCCGGTCTCGTGGAGACGAGCGGGCGCGTGCCCATCGAAGAGATGCAGTTGCCTGCAGCGCACGCGGCGCCACCGCTGCACTCTTCACACCCGCCTTCCTACCGGGACCAGCTTTATAGGTACGGCAATGTACATATATTTAATTAAAAACTGTTTAATTCAAGGATGTATATAATTAAAACGCGCCAGGTTAATTGTTTTTTTTCTTAGCCTGTAGAAGGAATACCTAAACTAAACAGTTTCACAAAGCAAACCTCGGCCATGAGAAGGACTAGCAAGAAACTCAGTTGAACTTATCATTTCAAAGTTACAAGATTACGGTTAGCTTAGCTAAATATATATATATTTCATACTATTCCGTGCGCCAGTACAAAACTAAAACAATATAAACAAATATGAGCGACTGTAAATAGCACTTGTTGTCTCTGGCACATAGCGTGAAACATGTTCGTTGTTTTATCATTACATTTATTTTTATAAATAAAATTCATTTTGTCTAATAATATACGTGAGCTCGAATTTTAAGGTTTTAAGTTGCTCATAAGACCGAAATTGTGTTCTAAAAGTGCGTGATTATGAAATAATGCTAGTTTTTAGGTATGTCTTCTTTTTGTTTTCTATTGGAGCATAGAATATAATTGACGATCATATTCTCATGGATCCTGATGTATTCGTAAAACCATTGTCGAATAAAAATCGCACACAAATTATTGTCAAAATCTTAGAATGGTGGCCCACCCCACACTAGCTATACATTAGGTGGACCTTATGCCAATTGCCTCATGTACAATTGGCATAAGATTAGATATTTTTATTGCATTCGAGTTTATTGGACACTGTGTAGGTAACAGTGTTGTTGTTAGTTAGCTGTTAGTACCTACATAGGTACAGATATTATTAACCATTATTCATGTCGGTAACGATTTTGAACCGGCCAATTTATCTTATATTTGCACTAACGGCTCGGGCGCAATACGATTAGTTACGAGAATACTTAAAAGTTTTAAATTGCCAATGATTAACATTGACATGTTTTCAAGATACAGTAAAATAATTAGATTGACGTATAATGTAAAAAAATCGATAGGTCTGATTAAATGTTCAAAACAAGTATTAACTTTTCTGTTACCAGTTCGTCAGTAAGTCCTCTTCGTGTAGCATCTCCTGTGGCCTCGTGCGCGTCAAGCGCGCGCAGCAGCGCGGCCGGCGCGGGCAGCATGGCGGTGGCCTCCGTGGCCGCCGCCGTCGCCGCCAGCTCGGCGGCCGGCCCCCGCGTCATGCTCGATTCTCATGACGTGTTAGAATGTGAAATCAAGCGCCTCCGGGAACGCCTGCATACTGTCGAGACTGAAAATGCCGCCATGTCGGCAAAACTCAGTCAGCAACAGTGGGAGGTGGATCAGAGGTAATGAGTCTTTTTAATAACTTTTATGGTCTATGGGCGTTTGTACACTACACTGACTTTTACCGTCCGGTAGTCCGGTTTTTTACAGTCCGATATGCCACGCCATTAAATGTATATAGTAGCTTGTGCACTATACGTAATTTTACCGTCCGACATTTTACTTTTCCCCATTCCGGACAGTATTTTTCCGATCCGAGATGACAGCTATGAAAAACGTGTTAATGCTTGTGCACTGCGTCCGGAATTGCACTGACTTTTACCGTCCCCGATAGTCCCATTTTACAAGCCAATCATCCGTTTTTTTCATCCTACTATGCCGCACCTCCAGGTAAAAAGACGGACAAGTGCACAAGCCAATCATGCGTTTTTTTCATGCCATATCGGACCATGAAAACTCAGTCTGCCGGACAGTAAAATTCATTGTGGTGCACAATCGCCCTAATACGATTTTTTGTCATATGAAATTAATAAATGGATAATTACCTATTTACTACAACAGACTGCAGGAGATCGAAATGCAGATATGCGGCGGTAGTTCACTGAGTTCCCAGGAGGAGAATGAACGCAATCGAGAAAGCATTATTTAACAGCGCGCCTCGCCCCCGGCTGCGGTCTCGCGGCCGCTGCCGCCCCGGCCCGTGTTGCGGCTGTCCGCCGTCTTCTGATCTGCCCCTGGGCAGAGCCCGCGATGTCTGAGTGATGCCACTCACCTACATTCTACATCACTAAAGTGTTACCTACCGAACCTTCTCGTACTCTCTGAGAACTTCCTTAGTACGAAGAAAAATGCAGTGTTTTTACGATGGAGAAAATAAATGTTATAATATTTAATACGAATTAACTTTATCAAATTTATACATATACGTAGTATAACGACTCGCTACTGTTTGTCGAGTGACCGTGGAGTGAGATTTTGCCGAGACAATATCGTAATGTAATGTCATTTAAGTGCATCGAGATGTGTCGAGTGCTGGAGAGTGGGAGCGGCGAGTGTGCTCCGTTATTCTGTTCAGAGTTTTTTCAAATGCGTACCTATCATTCTGGGAGGACCTTGATGCGTTAATTCTTTGTAAGTCAATCTATGTCGTACATACCTCGTGTCTATGATAACGACGTTTGATTTAATACTACTTAACTACTAAGATAAGAGTATGGAATAGATTATTATATACATATATATCGATTACATTTATAATGTTTTATTTAATTTTGCTGGTGTTGTTTATCACAAAATTTTTACGTCTCGAATTTGAAATTACATTTTGAAAATATTGAACGCTAAGCATAGTTATCATTATTCAAATGACTATTAATGATTAACTATCAAAAGAACTAAACAAATATGTTAAGAAGTTTATGTTATTTCATACATAGAGAGATGGATGATATAACCCTATCCATTATATCTGAGCTTTAATTATAATAAACTCCATAAGACTACCACGTTCTATCAAGCATTTTGCAAAATAATTCAATACACATTAAAATTATATCGAACCGGGTTAGGGTGCGACTCCACTGACGCGGAGCGGAGCGGTGCTGTGCAAAATTGACCAATTACATACTTCAAATTCAAAACACTGTGATGCGGTCTCATTGGCCGAGCTCCCACAGCTCCGCGTCAGTGGAGCCGTACCCTTTACTAACGTATTTAAGTCAATGATTGCTCGACATGTTTCTACCTATTAAGAGGGTCCTTGTCCGGAGAGTCCAGTTCGATAATATTTTAATATGTTTGAGTCTCACGTTAGTTATAATTCTTAAATCCAATACACCATTATGTTATCCCTTTGAAATGCTTGTACCAATGTACACTGTCACCTGCGGATCCGTCCTAGCGCGTTCCGTAAGTAAATAGACCGAACTTGCATATGAATTGATACAGTAGGGCAAAAATCTATCATGAACCTATTTCAAAAGAAAATGTATGTTTAGCTAAACCTGTCTTTCATCTAAAAGTATCAATAGTGAGTAAAATCTTATCTCCTTTTTCATAAAAGCAAAAATAAAACCTACCTGTTGAGCTTAGAAAGCAGAGTTTTCCGTAACAGTGAAGAAGTTTATAAGACACGGTGCGCGTGAGGGTTGAAAATATTTTGTATGGTTTGATGTATTTAAATGTGTTGTTCCTAACCATAGTTTGAAATGATAATGTCAAAAATTCCTCAGGTTTAGAGATAGTCAAACTTATTTCGGAAACCCAGAAAGAAAACATTTTTATATATGATTTCTACTCAGAATAGTGAGGTCATTCAATCCTAATTGGAGAAAAACATTGTCTCGAAATTTATATACATTTATCGAACTTTCCAGTCCGTTACCGCAATACAAAATGTATGAAATAATGGTAATGAAATGGAAAGCCCAAGTAAAAAAACGTACTACTTATACGGTACCTAATATAAAATAATTTTTGTAAAATCCATCCACAGGGATGTGAAACAACATGAAAACAGTGTAATTTTAAGGGAGCGATTCAAAACTGTGTAAAAAAACTTATAAAAAACCACGTCTAAGTTATTTTTAAGATGGAGACATGTAACGAATACTTATTACCTAAATCATAAATACATAAATTTTAGCGTTTTGGTAAAGTTTAGCTCTGACGGCGTTAACCCTTAAATTAGTAATTTAAAAAAAAATCGTGCGGTCTAGTCTCTCTCGTCTTAAAAAAAATGTGGGTTGAAGACTGTATTTGTCAGAAGGGGATTTGAAAGTACTGTTGACACGACAAATAACACAACATTTACCAAGAAAAGAGTTGTTTATAGATGTATTGAGTAATTAATTAATCTATTGTCTGTAAGTCTCTGCGCTTAAACTATGAATATATGAATACAAAATGAATATATCTTAGATTGATTTATAAACTGTTGTGTCAACAGTACTTTCAAATCCCATTCTAATCGCGATTTGAAAAAACCCAAATACGGCTGCTTTTGTGCTGATAAACTTTATTTTGCTACAAACCCAAAAGTTTGTGGAACGCTGCTACAAAAAATCTTTCAGGGTTTACTGGCCATTTCCTACTGGCAGAGCTATACTCGTATTCTGGCCAATCAGCTTGGCAATGAAAAAAAAACATATTATTCAAATTTCTTTGGAAGATGAACTCTGCGTCTACATATTTTGAATTATCCGCCCTTTTGTAGTGACAGTTTGTTGACCAGTATTATAGTACGGAGAAAACATATTTATTGAGAGAAGAATTTGTAACATCGTGAAAATATTTTGTATTAAAATACAAAAAACTTACACCGTGTTGAAATTTTGTTCTAATGTGAAGGGTGCAAAATTTGCACAGGCTTAATTTTATTAGGTAGTAATTTTTTTTTTTTTGGAAAAATTACTTTTAGTTGAATGTGTTAGCATTTTTGAAATTTGAAGACTAACGGGGTTAAATTGGAGTGCAAGGTTACTGTAAAAACATCTATTTTTAAGATGAGACTTATAACTTTGTGGACTGATTTATTATTAAAATATAAGAGACGTAGCGAGGATTTCACCCCCGAGGGTGTTAAATAACGACGTAAATTCTATACGGGTAACATTTAGTTTTACCTTTAAACTTTGTAGAAAGCTTCCCTGACAAAAATAAAACATTCATCGTTTTTTTATCTCTTTTCTGAGTGGGTTTGCATTACAATAATATTTAAAGTATAAAGTTCCCATACCCCATCAAGGGGTAAAATTGTTTTTGAGATTAAGTCTTAAAATTTGCTAAATGTTTATTTACTTACGAAAGTGTAAATTTATAAATTAAACATTTTTTGTTATTTCTGCTCTGAATGGGTTTGCATTAGGTACAATAATAAAGGTGTTTATTTTTTAGGAAAGCTTTAAATCTTGGTCCAATGAATACTCCTATTAAAACAGTAAAAAATGAAAACCCTTTGATTCGATTGATTAGAAAGATGTGCAATGTTCGTAAATATGGGGAAACTTATTTTGTTATGAACTGGAGATGTAAATGTTTCTTGTTGAAAGATTATTTCAAATTATATCTTAAAGCTGTGATAATGTTGATTGATTTTCGTGTTTCGATATTATTAGAATAGGTATTTTAGTACATATTTCTCCGTTGCTTAAGTAAAAGAAGACACAATTGGTACGACTAAAGCTGGTCTAAATAAAAAAAATGTTTTTTTTTTATTATATCTAGTTAATTATTTTAGAACAAATATACATACTCATATAAAATGAAAACAAAACAAATATTAATTTCTTCTTCGAGAATTTAAATGTTTAACAGTTTTAGATACTTCGTTGTGATGGCAAGGTTTAAATGTGCTAAATATTAAAATTACACGACTATACATTTCATAGATAAAATAAATGTAGCATGATAGATTTTTCAACGCTACTGTATTTGTGTTTGTCTTGTTCTACTTAATAGTCTTCATCATGCTATAATCCTCTGGTTTTAGATAATATTTTTTGTAATTTTCCTACTCATGACAGTGTATATCGAATTATGACTAAATTAAATATAACCGGTAACTCGGAGTGATGAAATCGACCATAGTATACCTATTCTGAACGAAAAGAATATACTACCTAGCTTAACATGTAAGTAACTTTGTTGTAAATTACTACATCACATTGGGAACTTCAGATGATCAATATGATCAGTACTGCCAACATTACTAGAAATTTGTAGCTAAGTAAGAAGTTTTAATGTAAAATACTACCATACCAATTAACTGAAAAACGTTTTGTACTTATAGTTATACTTTCTATAATGTTTAAAATTGTTTTACACACGATGTTACATAATTATTTATCTAACATTAGCAATGTGTTTCCATCAGTACCTAAAGTGAGCTCATTGATGACGCTTAAAAAATGTTTATTTAATATTAAGTTGTTTTATAAAATGCTTTTGTGGTGCATATACACTAAGTAAATTTATATAGGCTGATTAATAAAACTGGTACAAGATTAGTACTGAGCTATCAATATTTCTAAATATTAAAATTTGGTACCAGATTGTATGTATAAAGGCCGTGGCAGGATAAGGAGCATGGTGTGCTTTAACAGCATAGAGGGCTAATTTTTTTCTGATTATGGGTCACGTCATTAGGAAGTGTTACACTAGAATTCAGCACCCGCCACTTTTTATTTTTAACCGACTTCAAAAAAAGGAGGAGGTTCTAAATTCGACAGAATTATTTATTTTATTTAGAGTTGTTACATTTTGATGGAACGAATTATTTCGTGTTTTTCATAGTATACCCTTGGTTGTTGATACCATTTTGTCCATATAAACCGGATAACATTCTTAAAAAAAAATAAAAAGACGCGTTTAAATATTTTTCTATATATTTGGTTGCAAAGCAGAAAAACCTCTATTTTTTAAACTTAAAATAGGTTTTTTACTAAGGTTTCACATGACGTATTGAATTTAAGCTTCTAATAATGGGGCATCATAAAAACAATAAGACTAAACTCTCCTGATTATGAGTCAATTTAGACTTACCTGTCAATTAACCTAAATTAGGAGATTATTTTTGCAGTTTATCTCCATAGTGAAATTTGCTTAACGTGACCATCCCTTGTACCCAGAAAATCACCTAAATTATCTATCCTAGATAGTTAAAACAGACCCATTTGATATATACTCGTACATACGATACGAGCAATACAAATGATTAATGTTGTTATGTGAATTCTGATTATCACTGATGTACTACTTGTTGTTCTAACGGCATTTTTTCCGGAGCTATCCATGTCTTCGTCTCCGAATAATTTAATTAAAAGGTTCTCCATTCATATTTTTTTTTGTATGATTTGTCAATATCTCCGAGATCGTGAACACAAAAATTGTATTTTTTTTATCGAATGGATAAAACCCAGAGATAGTCCCGTTAGCACCATGTCGGGGTCTGAGGATGAGATCTTGGAGAACTCGGTTTTTAGTTGGTGATTATTTAGACATTATTTGCAATATAATTTCCTTTAGAGTCGTCTAATGAATTATTTTTGGCATAACGATTGAAACATAAGGATGCCATGCTATACTCGTAATAGATTTAATAAATGACAGGCAACACATTGCTATCCAAAGTGTGGCTGAGTAGCTGATGGTTGGATGGAGACTTTATATACTTTTATGAATAACTTTATTACGATGCCCGTTGTAAGAAGCTTATGCTTGCTTATTGTTAGGGCTCATTAAAAGGCCTATACCTATAATAAGTATAATAATTGGCGGTGTCTCTGTTTTACAAGTCAGAATGATGATGTGTTGAAAATTATCACTGTCACGCGTATTTTTTTTTCCGGTTTATATGGACAAATTGCGGATATCAATTAAGGGTACTATATATTCAAAACACGAACTAATTCGTTCCATTAAAATAGACTATTCATCAAAAAAAATATTTCTTACAAATTTAGAATTGTCTGATGCAGATTTTTTGTAACTTACCTACTAATGACTCATCATCAAAAAAAATAGCTCGAAAAGCTGTTAAGGTACAAGATTTTCCCTTATCCTGCCACGGCCTTTGCAGGTGGGCCGATCACCTTTTTTCTTGTCAGTCGTTGTCAAAACGTGTTAATGTGAAATATGACCATTCTCCTGGGTCACTCTTAAAAGCACAGTTTAATGCCATTAACATTAGCAAAGCTTTGATTTTCTGACACTTACATGGCCTGTTCTTAATGGGCTATAACTTCTTCTGCCAAACTATGCAACTTTTGGCACCTGGGTGACTGGACAGAAAAAAAAACAAAAAAAAAGTTGATCGACTCAGCATTATAAGAAAAGGACATTACGAGTATTAACCGGTAACAAACTAAAGATCTGAATATTTTAATCTGATGTGTATTTTTATTTAAAATTACCAGATGTAGATTCTTTATGGAGATGGCACCGCCAGTACGCATTTGAATTAAAATATGTATTATACTTAAAAAAACAATATATATATACAAATACATGCCACCATTATAGCCATCATCCTAGCCACTTTGAAACATTATCCTCGATAAAGGCAGAGATATATCTTATGAAAAATATTACCAATATTAAGTAGGTTTTAGCATTACAATACATGTCTTCACTACTTGTGATTTGCAGTTACAGCTAGTTAGGTACCGATATGAACATAAAAATATTTTTGCGTGACGACTTAAAGTGCATATGATTCACAGTTTAAAGATGAGTTCCCTTAAAATACCTACATATTATTGGGTAAAATATCTTTAAACAGATTATGTATATAGGAACACCTTTAATATCTACAAATAGTAGGTACTTCACTACATAATTACACACTGGCAACCTCCGGGTTTAGTGGTTAATTGTACTACTGGCGGCGCCATCTCTGTCCTTGTTTTGAATGGGATGGAGCGGATAAGCCAGGGCTACAAATGTTGGCGAAGGAATCCTCCTGGCATGTACGAGTATAATATTTACGCTTCAACACGATCAATTTACGGAGATCAAATTCAACTGATAGCACGACCTTAATGAACAGAAATATCTCCATCGTTACATGCACAATACCTACGTACACCATGATATATCAGTTACTTATAAACTTTAATAGGTATTACCTATAGGTACTTATAATAAATTCCTGGGTTACGAAAATAGAAATCAGGTTTTTTCCTTTTCTCGGACGCCCAAATATATGTTAGATAGGCGATTAAACTTTTGACTGTAAATAATATATTTATTTATTGTTATTATATTCCATAAATTTTCTTCTAACATATTTCTCAATTATAAAGTGGTAAGAGAGATGCATTTATGCGATTGAATATAAACGAAATGCAAGTGCTTCTTAACAGACATAGCAATATGGTAGGGTTTTGGGTTTAACATTTTCATAATCACTGTACTTAAATTATTTACGTGACAGACAATGATGTATTTTTTTATATACTTATTTGTGAATTTTATAACAGCAGCAGTGACGTTACAGAACGAAAAAAGTGAAAGGTTCAGGTAGATTTTGTTTGCAACTTTCAGGCTTGAGCAAGTCAAATTGTGAAGTAAATTATGTCTCGCACGTGTTTCCTTTTATTGTTAATAAAAAGATTATTATGATATAAATCGTTTCCTGGTTTTATTTAATAAGAGTTAACCATACCTATTTGTGTATGGGTTGGTCTATGGGCTCAAAGAATTATCCTAATAAGAGTTGCCAATTGAAGTGCGTATGGATTCTAAAAACTTTCTCTGCAGTTCGTGTCTGCAAGCGTTTGTATCTTCAAGCCTAGAAATGGGCTAGTCGTCCACTCCAGAGGTAGGGTAATGCTTTGAGCTTGGCACTGACTTAGCACATTAACATCAATCTTGGCTTACATTCTGTTCAAAGGTTAATTATTCATGGATATTAAGGTTTAAAATGTATTCTCTTATACATAATATATGCTTTACTTGTATCGAGCAAAAACTGCCTAAAGTATTTTTATAGTAATGATGACTCCACTTTCAAACATGACTAACGAGCTAGCGAATTGTTTCTACACGCACCAATTAATCTGGCCGTAACTAGATGTTCGTTCTTTGGAATTTATTATTTTTGGATAAACTACAACGCAGCTTTCGTATGCATACAGTCGTTATAAGTACTTAAACACTTATAATGCACATAACCTAAAAACAAAGGCTACTACAGTAGGTAAGACATTATATGGAAACAGCGAAGATACAGGTGCTATGAATTATTTATGCAGTATATTATCTTCTCGTAAGTATTTGTCATGGTCATGTTGGGCGACTACGATAAAACCGTGTATGAGACATTTTTCTTCCTATCATACTTTAGAGTAAAACGATTTATTCATAGAAATATTTCTCAAATAGTATAAATCGGTACAGCAGTAAATCTTTACATAGGAAACGCACAGTGCTATGTGCTGCTTTAAAATGGCAAGGTGCTGCTGGCAAAATATACTTAATTTAGTATAATCCTTTTGATCCCTTTAAACGAAGAAGAAGAACTGCTAAAATGTAATCCTACATACCTATACAATTTCAGCCCTCTGAGAAGCGACTGACCCGTGACTTGAAGTTTGTATGGAGGTTTATTTTGTGAGACACCCTACTGAGGCATTTAAAGTTAAACTTATAGTAAGCCGATAAGTATTGTTTGTCGCTTTCGATATCACAATGTTTATAAGACCTAGATGCTTAGCGAAGTTGCCAATCGCTAACGCTTAGTAGCGTATCGTAGTTCTCCCTCTCTGTCACTCTTTCATATTAGTGCGACAAAAACAGGTAGCTACAGCCAGGTAGCCTTTCGTTTACGATTGACGATTAAACGTTAGCGATTGGCAAAGCAACCTATGGGGACAACAGAACCTTATGGCTTGGTAAGTTAGAAGACGTTAAGAATAACGGGGCAATTCAATAGTTATCTGATTATCAAACTCATAATTAGCTCGTATAAAACAACTCTCATTTATTAAGGCATCTAATTAAAGTACCGCAATAATGATGCGTATAATTTATGGTACTTAGTAAGTAAAAATGAAAATGAAACAATTTCCTGCTAAAAATACATACCCAAATAGCCCAAATACCCAAGACCCAATAGGTTTACATACTCGCAGACCCACATCTGCCAATGACCATTTAAAATTCCGATATCATATGTATACCTACCAGCACAAAAAGCAAAAACACCCGTCACCAGTTAAGTAGTTATTGTAATTAGGTTTAAAAAAATTGCTATTGGTTAAAGTTGTGTATTAAAAAAATCAGAGATCCTTTATTGGACCGGCTGCCGATTTAGGTAATATTATATTATGATGTTAACGATGTACTTATTGTTAATGTCAGTGTACATTACGAGTATTCATTGTATAAAAATATTATACTGATGGAAAAATAACGTTAATCGCGTTTCTGTGTATATACGATTTCGCTTCCTTTTAATATTTAAGTCGCCTCTACCACGCAACGCGCAATCTGCTCCAGCTGGGCATCAGTTCCTGAATATTTATTCCGATTTCTCGGACTTACATAATTTAATACCCAGTTACCTAGTAGGCGTAGTAGCGCTATTTCAAATGGTAAGTGCTATTTTAATATCCATGTTGTGAAGTCCTTTTACTATGCGTAATATACAAAATAGTATTTAACAGGGTCATTTGAGAGTAACGGCGGTTGATAGACTCCGTCCCTCTTTTATTAATATACAGAGTTGGGCGGATTAAGTGTCCTAGTTAAAAAGTGGTATAAAAGTTTAAAAACAAAACAATGTTACAAATCTTGGTGTTATTTATACCAGAAACATTCTAACTTTTACCGCAGCAATTGATAAATTTGATAAACTCCCCTTTAACATGTATTATTTTAAGCATTATGGAAGCATATAAGGAATTTCATCCGGCACGCACTACCTTATCTGCCTTGTGATGCCATATTAGGTTATCTAACCCTAGTATAAACTTGAATCTTAGCCTTAACCCGTCTCAATAAAACTCTGCATTGATTTGTATATGGAAGTGCTTATAGTATTTCAGTTATCTAAAGATTTAACGTACTTTGCTAGGTAAATATCAGCCTCATAATTTTGGCTATAACTTGGTATTTCTTCTTATCATATTGTACCCTTATTGATTAACTTTTTGGAATAAATTTATAACTAAAATACCTTCCTTTCTAGTTCTTAATAAAACACTATACCCATAATCAATCTGGCATTTACCAAACTCTTGTCATGAAAATGCATTTTCTTTGAAAAATGACCTTCATGCCGCCTATTCGACTTTTTGTATTTAACTCTTTTATTTTTTAAAGAGAGAGGCCACATATATAAATTACCTGTTTTATAAGGGCCTTACATTTTGCGATTATTTTGCAGTGCGAAAAATATTAACCCCTCTCCAATTTAATTATTTTATCGAAGTTTATACAATAAGAGGCACAGTTTCGTAAAAATTACCCATGGGTGCTTATTGAAACTTTGCTGACTCAAATCATTTAAAGCTTACCCAATTTCGGCTTGGTTTTGGAAGCAGAGGACTCCTTGAAACGATTGATGATGTGCAGTATTAAAACATACTTTGATATTTACTTTTATGGTCAGTTGATAATCTCGCCCGATTATTAATGCTCGCTGCACCATTATTCAACAACACCGCTTTTTACATTTGTTCTTAAAAATATATACAACTAATTGTTATGAAAATGAGTTTCGGAATCCATGAAGCTGATTAAATCGACGATTTCAAATGACATACAGGGTATGAAAAGCAGTTATATTTCAATAGATAAACGAATGTTTTTCAATACGACAGTTAATCAGCCCAACCCTGTAGTTAGTAAACGACGGGATGTCTATCTCACAGCCTCATACTGTCGCACCAATCATAATATGCTAAGCCTACAGAGGTATATGCCTACACAACAGTCACAATTACACATGGCTAATTCATATTACTTAACTGGAAATTATGAACCTACCTATCTGGAAGATACGATAGACTTCTTAAAGTGGAATCGCCGTATCGATCACCCTGGCTACGAATGCAAAGTAAACACCATGGTATTTTTATTTCACTCGTTGCCATTACAAATCCATTAAAATTTTAATTTTATCGAATGGGCCAAAGAGTGAACCAGTCGTAACAAAAGCTGTAAATTTCGCTTTTAGATGTCACGAGCAGTTTCAATAGTTCATATAGGGGGTTTGTAATGGTCCCGTTTTATGAAATTGTGACACTAGGTCTTGACTTGAGCCACAGAAAAAAAATAACCTAAGAACTTATGTCTATATCACCGGGTAAAAGGATACCTGAAACAGATTTAAAAAAAAGTTAGGCGCGAATGTTTTTTTTTTATGTCATACTATTGCTTTATTTACAAATTGAATAGTATGGTTCGCCGAAATCAGTTCGTTTTATTTCATGGCAAGTTTGAGAAAAGCACTATACAAATCTCGGCGAGAAACAGGGTTACAGGCCGCGTATCCCTATCTGGCCTCAGTTCCTTCGGCCAGATATATCTACTTGGCCTGTAACCCTTCGTTTCCCGTCCTCTACAGTAATGTATAGTAATGTACTATTATTTTGTGCATCGTATGAAAACTATTTGGTCTACCGTCACAACAGACAGAGAAGAATGTAAGAAAGAGAGAGAGAGAGATGCCTTTGCCCAGCAGTAGAATACAAAAGGCTAAATAATTATACTAATTAAAGTTTTTTTGCAACCCCAGACGAGTAAGTCAAGTGGACTCGCACTTAACCGATTTTTTAATTATGTATGTAAGTACCTCAATCTAGGAATTGATTAACGACTGTGAAAAATAAGTCATCTAAGAAATTACTAATTTTCTACTCATTTTCTACACTCAGATACATATTAAGTACTAGGTGCATACGGATTTTATACATTTTCGATTTTATTTAATCAATCCCTTCGAACTCTTTATATTTGATTTTCATGTATATCTTTGGAATAAATATGATATTGCCTAAATTTAGCAAAAAAATAGTACCAATAAAACGTATGATTAAAAAATTAACATCATTTTATAAAATTTATGTATTAAAAAAATAATTCGGTGGTATAAAAAGTAATAGCTAAAACGAAAAATGATGTATGAATTAAATAATCTTAAAGTATATCGGACGCTTAAAGCAAGAAGGATGGCGTTCGATTAAGAGAGGAATTTTGTTTACTACTGAATCGATGAAAGGTCTTATGAAATCAATTTAATAAAATGAATTTAATTTTATACGGTCTAATTTTTTTTATGCGCCAATAAATGACTTCTCTTATTATTTCGTGATTAAATATTGACACAGGATTGATTACACTGGGTCTTCCCAACCTACTACAAACCTAACAACCTACGGGTGCTGATCTTAACCAACCTAAATACTGCACTCAACTAGCCTTTACCTTGCAGCTTCGTTATATCTATACCGATTGCTAGCAATAGTTCTCTTTGACGGCTTATTAGCCTACCGGGCGCGGGCGGATGCGGTGGGCGGCGACAAATCGCTAACATTTACATCGCGGGCCGCCGGCTGTAATGGCCTAATGGACTGGTTTCGTATCAAATTGCCAGCAAACTTGCGAACAAGTTTTTGTCTTTCAAGATTTGCTCGAAAAAACTGCGGGCTAATACTTTTATTTTATAACTACACCCCTCCCCTGTCAACAATTTTCAAGGATTGAAGAGGCAGCTTAGATTAATTACTATTATATTAAACCTGGCGTATGTATATGCCGCCCGTAAGAAGTAGGTACACGAAATGTATACAGGGTGATCAATCCAATGGGACAGTATGGAGGTTTTGGAAACCATAACAGATAGCGAAATCTTGTCTTAGAAACCATGACGTCGATTTAAGTTAAAAGAAAAACTGCATTCATACACCATGGCTTTGATTTTAGATTTAACAACCGAAGCAATGTACTTCAATATTAATCCTAACATAACATAATATATCTCTTAACAATGACAAAACGCGTTACATTGACCGTAAGTAGGGAATAAAATTAATGAATCATGTATTTTTTTAAGTATTTGTAGACCATTTTATATTTGAAAACGATTGCTGGTTTTGCATATTATTATTACCCGTTTTCAAAAAAGCCTCCAGGATAGGTTGTATACCAACAACATTAACTTAGCCATGCAAATTAACTGACAAGCATATGAATAATCACTGTCAAGATACATTAAACTGCATTTGGCGTACTAAATAAAACATACATAATATAGGTATGTACAATTGTACATATATACATAATCACGACTTAGCAAATAATGGTTTGTATGGTGGTAGTCGGGTGTACCTATTGTGTTTGATCGTCGGGTTTTGCTATGAATGGGTTAAGTAATCGCTAAAAGGAAATGCCGAAATCCTGAGTAAAAGTTTGAATTTACACTGAGTCCTGTGATATTTTAAGATTTTCGGGAATGCGCGTGTCAGCAAGTTTAAGTAAGGAGGAGGCGCATCGTTATGTTTACAACGCTTACGTAGAATAGCTTTGTAGGATTCGCTACGAATATCTATTTACTCCACAGAAATGAATATACACTAGAAGAAGCAAATATATCTACTTCGTGTGTCCGAACTCAGTAGCAGCTACTGAGATGGCCATTTCTAATGACAGTCCACATACGTCAGCTGTTGCAGCCGCACGTAAGAAAAAAAATACAAAATGCCTCATTGCATGATAATTAACTGCACCAGCCTAAATATTTCCAGCGCACATAAACAAAAACATATTTCCCATCACGCGTAAGTAATTTTCAAATAATATTGTGCGTGAATTAATTTTTAATCATTTTTTCCGTATTTTTATTTATGCGTCCAAGGGTGTACCTAAGTAACTATAGAATTACGTTACAAACCGGCGTTTACATTGCATTGCTGCGTTTGCTTTAAGCGTTTGATCGACCATGTGTGTTCAAGAGATGATGAATACGAGACTAGCGATACTCTCGCGTATCGCTTCGACTGCGTAGTACAGCCCATTTCTCAGTCGTCCGTCAAATTTAGCGACTAGTGTTGTTCGTTCTACAATAAATATAATAGTGAGCGAGCGAGCCCACAGATATAAAATCTATGTGTACGAGAGAGACGGCTGCATTGTTGCGGGTGGAGGAGCATTGGTGTCTTTGAATCGTTTAGGTTTTCCCATCACTAAATGCCGACCGTGACGTCTCAGTGACAGCTAAAAAGTCGGCACCCTTGGTTCCCATACAAGTAGTGCTATTTACTTCATCTACTGTATGTATTATCTAAATCTGTCATTTACTCGTATACTAAGTTACAAGTTAATTTTTTTACATAGAAACTAAACTATGATGAAATCATATAGTGTGGCATATCGTTGAATAGGTATTTTTATTACAAGAATCTCAAAAGAAAAGCTGCGGCAGGATAATGGAGCATAATGTGCCTTAACATCGTTTAGGGCAATTATTTTTCTGATGAATGAACATTTCATACGAAAGTTCAACATCAGCCACTTCTTATAATTGAAGAAAAAAAAATTTATATACACCGTGGGCTCTTATAAACCGAAAGATTTTAACCACGTATTTTTGGCAAAAACTGTCTTTATTCAATTTTTTTTCCTATCTTTGAATAAATTTTAACATAGTAAGTTAATAACAGAGTAAATGTTATTCATAAAAGTGGCACTTAAAATGAGTTTTAACGTTTTTTTCTTACATAAACCTCATTTTTTAAAGGTTTTATTTCTCACTTTTTAACATCTATTAATGAGGTTAGTGAGACTATTCTCCATAATGACACCAATGCCGTTAAAAAGACAGAAAAATATGTTTTTATTTCATTGCTAATAAATCTGAAATAGAAAAGTTTAGATAACATTATAGTTTCTAAGTGCGGTCTGTTAAAATCGGTCGGGCTTTAACAGCCCACGGTGTATGTAGTTGTATTTTAATGGAATGAATTATTTCGTTTTTGCATATAATAATATAGTACCCGTAATGGAATTAATAATACCCGTAATTAAGGTTTATCATATACCGAATTCAAGCTTCTAATAATGGTAGGTACATCATAAAAATATATATGATTAAACTCTCCTAAAGGTGGATTTACACCAAACGAGCGAATGTTCATTCTATCCCCGCTCTACGAAATTCGTTCACCACACAAAACGTAATTCGTCGAAATTCGTTGATTTCGTAGAGTGGGGGATAGAATGAGCAGTCGCTCGTTTGGTGTAAATCCACCTTAATGCGGGTTTTTGATACATTTTCTGCTGCCATGGGGTGGTGAGGTGCCAGCACTGTGGCGTAAAGTCCAACAGTCATAATAAATACGCGTTCTTAATTGTCTGCGTATTTTTAGGTATAGGTATTTATTCTTAAAACGATTACTCAAGGAATATTGTTATCTGACTAAATAATGAGTTAAAATAATAAGTTATGAAATAAACAGTTTAAATTTTTAATTTTTTTTTTTTTTATAAAAAAAATCCATGTCAATTCCCATGAAATGAACAAATTTCTAGTACCTAATTTCCTTTAGTATCTACCTAACCAATGACTTCGCCCCTGTTTTAGAGTTCAATCTTCATTTCAGCGATCGTTTACTAGTCATAAGCATAACATAATCCATTACAATAGCAATGAACTTCCAAATACAATAGAATTTCGATATTTTATGTACAGTACCTATGAATTATGAAGTATAAATTTGACAGCTGCTTGGACTTCATGCCTACGTAGCGCCGCCTAGTGGCAGAAAAAATATCGAAAACCCTCATTCAGACTTTTTAGGATATTTTTTTTGCAATTTCTTGGTTATCTCCATAGTGAAGCCTACACTTGAGCATGACCCGATAAGTTTAAGTTATCAAGTACTGAATGTTACTAAAATATTATAGTTATTATTATAAAATAATACACATGAGGTTAACTTGATATTTTCTCCTTGGTATGACATATAATATTCATTTTTTTAAAGGGTCAAACTTATTACAATAACAATAAATAATATTAAAAAGTATAATAATTAATACACACAACTTATAGATACTTTAACTCTAACTAAATCACTAATTAATTATTATTATACAGGGTGTTTGGTCAGCGGTGTCGGAGCTTGTAAGGGCTTAAACTACAATAAATTTCGTCGATAAATTACCATGCATTTTTTTGTGTGCCAAAAATAATTAAATGGCGGCAATTTTAAAATTTCAAGCAGACGAATACGGGTACATGAGGTATTTCTGGAATTATACGTTTGTTATCGGACCTATCTTTGCAAAAATCGTTAGAGAGCTCATTAGTCAAACAAACTAATTAAGCTAATCATTTGACGCAACTATTGCAACAACAAGGCCAAAAAAATATTAAAACTGAAAATAGTAACAAATTCGCCATAATTTTTCAATTAATTTAAATTTTCATAAAAACTAGGTCGTTAAGATAGGTTTTTGGTGTTGTTATTTGTTAGTAGGTACAGGATGTTAGCTAAAAAATAACACCATAATTTGCGGCTTTTACGCTAATCAGCACACTGCTTACATTCATTTGTTTATGGATTTCGCATCGGGAACGCTAAATGCAGCTGTTTCGGTGCATGTTTGAGCACTTGTAATTCCTAAAGTACTTAAGGTATAACTGTAATTAAGGTGTTATTTATTAGCTAACATTCTGTACTAACAAATAACAACACCAAAAACCTATCTTAACAACCTAGTTTTCATGCAAATTAAAATTAATTGAAAAATTAAGGTGAATTTGTTACTATTTTTTATTTTAAATATTTTTTTGGCCTTATCTTTGAAATAGTTGAGTGTAATGATTAACTTAATTAGTTTGCTTATCTAATGAAATGAAATTTTGCAAAGATATGACCGATAACAAACGTATAATTCCAGAAATACCTCATGCACCCGTATTCGTTTGTATGAAATTTTGAAATTGCCGCCATTTAATTATCGTTGGCACGAAAAAAAAATTGCATGGTAATTTATCGATGAAATTGATTGTAGTTTAAGCTCTTAAAAGCTCCGACACCGCTGACCAAACAGTCCAAACACCCTGTATAGCTAAGTACTTTTTTTACTTATAGACAAATAATCAAATACCTATTTTAAGAAATATTGAAATATGAAATATTTTTTCGTTCCGATGCTAGTCGGAGTGGGAAATTAAATGATTTTCTTTACTTCGAAACTCGGTGATTGGTCGGAATTTCTTTTCCTCTATTTATCTTGCGGCGCTCGCCGGTGCAGCGCCGGTCGGCCACGCGATTATTTTTAATTGCTTTCTTCAAAGTTTTGTCGCTAACCGCCGTTTTGAGCTCGAATACTTAGTTTACCTCAAGAGAGCGCTGCACTAAGATCTAGTTAAATATAAAATAATAGGGGAAGTTTGCATCGGTCTGCTTGTATCTGAGGGCTCATTGCTTTTAAGAAATGCAGAAGAAGATATTGGAATTATAATATAAATGTAAACTAGTGAACTACGCCCCCCTGTAACATTCATAGTACTAAACTCTCGGTCAAATGATACGGGTACCATTTTTCATACAAGATACTGTAAAAACGCTGATATGAAATAGATAAAAACTATCTTGACGATTGCGACAGGTGTATAAAATATCACTGTTACTGACGTCACATGCCTCCGTGGACTACGGCTAAGTACCTCTTACTATAGGACGCTATATTGGCTTGCTGACCACCTTCATAAATTGGTTACTAATCTAATAACGTTAATAAACTGCTTTTTACATTCCGGAAGTCGAGACAATAGATTGTCACAAGGATTTAGAACAATTTTCGTTAATTTTTGACATGAGGTTTGGCCTGTGTCAGAATTTTGCTACAGTTCTCGAGTGGCGACCACGCACTGGACGGCGCAGCGTGGGAAGGCCCCCCACAAGATGGAGCGACGATCGGTAAAAGTTGCGGGTGTCCAATGGATGCGGACAGCTTACGACCGATCTTTGTGGAACTCTCTGGGGGAGGCCTATGTCCAGCAGTGGACGTCAAATGGCTGATGATGATGATGATGTCGTGTTTTTTGTGATAATTGTAATTTTGCTTCGCAAAAAAGTAGATATTTATTGTGGATTTCTTCAAGTTCTTACTATTAAAATTGATGTCAGTGCAAACAACCACACGGCACATCCGATGGTAAGTGGTAACCGTAGCCTACGGACGCCTGCAATATGAGAAAAGGTAATTTTACAATTGTTAGACTCTGTCATGATGTGTAAATAGGAGCCAGATGCGCTCAACTTGCCCCGATAGCGAGGTAATAGTACACCAAACGGAGGAAACTCAGAGGAAAAAAATCGTGTATAAGCGAATTTTGGCATAGTTGTAGGGAATGGTGTTTTAAACCACATACTAAAAGTACTGGTGGTTAGGGGTGGAGCTAACGGGGGGAGAGGGGTGTAAAGGTCCTTATTTTTTAAGGACCTAGAGTTATTTCCCCCGATAGGCAACCTTTGGTCTTCGTTAGGTGGGCTATAAGTTAAGCAAGAAGGGTTCCGCAGCTGTACAAACGTGGCTGGGCCGATTATGTTCAAAATAGTTTAATTTTAAAGTATTCTATAAGCCCTAAAATATTTTCTTGTAAGGCCCTTATTCTTAATATTTTCCTGGATTACCACGAAGACTACACATGAAATAATACTATGAAAACGGATAAACTCGCATATATTAATTAAATTTAACTTCATCCCGACGTTTCGAACACTTTACACGAATCGAACCGAATTTTATGAATATACGCGAGTTTATCCGTTTTTATGGATATTTTTTATTACCGCTGGAAAGACGAAGTGGAGAAGGACTTACGCGCCCTGAATGCAGTAAACTGGGAGGAGATCGCATAGAACCGGGTGCATTGGCGCCAACTTGTATCGGAGGCCAAGATCCACTTTGGGTCGCTGAGCCAACGGAGTAAGTAAGTAAGTAAGTTATCCGTTTTTATGGTTTTGATTTTACCCTTATTCTTTTTAAAAGACCTTTTCAATGATACCCCACACTATAGGATTACAACAAAACATTTTTAAGTAATAGACTTTTTAAGTCTTTTGCACTATTTTTGGTGACGCTTATTTTTTATAATTCAATCAGAACTTTTAATCGTTATTTATTTGGCGTCATATTTACTTGTCACTGCATCTGTATGCATCGAGTATGACAGAATAGGTAACGTGCAAAATGGTTAGGTAATTAAAAGCGAAGCCCAGAGGCGGAAAGTTAGTTACAGCCTGACTAGTATGGGTGTAATTGCGCATAATTGTTCTGTTCAATGGATGCGCGTATGGACCTAGGTACACGAGCGCTGGTTTTGTTTTGGTGCAAACGAAGTACGTGCTCGGGGGAGACGTGACTATCGCCACTTCCGCGAAGCAGACTTTTAAATGCGGCCAAAGAAAAACCAGTAGCGTAAATACTGTTGTTGCAAACGTAAACAATTTAATTTCATTTGCTTTTACAAGTTCGAGGCTAATTGATTTTGTCTGGGAAACTCACGGAAACGGTTAATAGGTTTTATAGTTTGAAATCTACTTATCTGAGTACTCAAAGTACCTACGTGTATATTTCATTTACTTCCTTCGCATACTATTTATAACTATGGTGTCAATATTAAACCTTACTTACCTTATTATTTAGTAGTTTGGAAAAATAATTTGAAATATGTGTAAATTCTTAAGGATTTTTATTAAATATTTGAGAAGAAAAACATCGTGAGCAAACCTGCATATATTTGCCAAGAAATTGAAGGGTGTATGTGAAGTTCCCAACAAGTACTGGGCCAGCGTTGGGACAACGCAAATTAATCACGACGTTTTAATACAATACAATTCAAAAAATAGTGTTAAATGTTGGTATAATTAACAAGCAAGTTTATACTTCAGCAAAGGATACCGCCCGCAGCCTTCGGTGCTACGCCGGCGGGAGGGCGACCGCATTGCGCCCAGAGTTGTTGTTTACCATGCCCAGCATCTCGCCTAAGCCAACCAGTAAATTTGTGTTAGTCAGTTAGTGCTAGAAACTCGATGTCATCAAGTCATCATTTATCTGGACGAGTTCACAGGCGAGACGTAGGGTTTGTTATGAATTAGGTTGTTGCGACTGTTCGATGACCGCGCCTCTCCGCCGATTGGCGATTGCACTTCACGATTGATTCAAACTCAATAAGTAGTTCACTGGGGTGAACTTGTTAAACATTTGTTGATTGGAGCAAAGCTGCAAGTTACCTGGAAGGAAAAGAGTTAGAACCTTGCCATTAAAATGCTAATTGGTTATCAAATCAAAGCGTTTATTGCACACATATTACAATTTCCATATAGGTATATGGACATTATGGACCCTGCAAGAGGAAAACAATCTTACAATTAATTAACATTTTTTTACATTTTTTTGACTCAACAATTATATCTAGACAAAATGAGATCACTTAAGCATGTGCTAAATAGGTTTTATTAATCAAAACAAAAGTATGTCCAACAGAGCAGAAGCGCTAACTTAAATGATTTTCATTTGATTTATCATTGTTAGATTAGCCTGTATATTTATCACCCCACTTTAAGTAGTCTCTTTTTTGCTTTTTATATAAAAATCTGCATTTCGCCTCTTGATAGAAGAATTCAAATAAATTGTGGTCTTTATGCACGGTAGCTTATCCGCTTTTGATTGTATTAATAAGTAAGTAGGTATGTTATGATCTTATGATCAGAGACCGGACAAACGTGCGTCATTGTTCGCAACACAACACA